>JAOXJP010230727.1:0-10745 GCA_025762735.1 Platanus orientalis
GAAGAAGCCCCACCGATACCGCCCTGGAACTGTTGCTCTCCGGTATGTGCCGGAACCTCAACTGGACTCTTGTTTTTATTCTTCTGTTTGTACTACTGAATTTATTTTCTCTTGATTTTTTCTTGAGGTACTTATAATAAGTTTGGTTACTCAGGATTTTAACCTTTTTCTATTGCATTGACTAGTGAAATTCGAAAGTATCAGAAGAGCAAAGAGCTCCTGATCAGGAAATTACCATTCCAGAGACTTGTCCGTGAAATTGCCCAGGACTTTAAGGAGACTGGGAGTGTTGGAATTGATATTCAGTTTGTTGGGGTTGTTGTTGTAGTTGTGTTGTTTCTTGAAATAAGGTGAGATTCATGATGATTTAATGGTGTCTGGTGGTTGCAGACTGATCTGCGTTTCCAAAGCCATGCTGTTCTGGCTTTGCAACAGGCAGCAGAGGCATACCTCGTTGGCCTGTTTGAGGACACCAACCTTTGTGCAATCCATGCTAAGCGTGTTACTATCATGCCCAAGGATATCCAGCTCGCTAGGAGGATACGTGGTGAGAGAGCTTGATGGGGGATGATTGGTGATATATGTGGCAGTCATCTTAGACGACCGGCTTTATATCCTTTTCATTGTGGGAACTGCCTTGGCTATTTGTTTTTCATAGTTCATAGGTTGTTTTCTCTTGATTCCAATTATCTGATTGACATGGATTTGTTGTCTTAATTGAGTATTTGGATAACTCCTCATCCGTGCATTACCTTTATGATATGCTTCTGTAGAGTTTATATTTTGAAGAGAAGGTGATCTCCACCTTGATTTCCTTGTTCCTTAAATGCTCTTTGTTCATGCAGTTAATATAAAACTTTATATTTTTCACCCCATTATGTCATTGTCCTATGCAATGCAGTCAAGATAAGATCCTCTAGAATTTTGAAAGTTTTCCGTGTATGCTGTGTTTGCATATAACATTTTGTTTGGAATAAATTTTGGAAGTATAGAGAAGGGTCTTCTTTTTTTTCTTTTCTCATCCTGATTAATACAAAGCAAGGTGCATTTGACAAATGCATTTTCACTACTTTACTATATAGAAAATAAGAACAGTGAGTTTAGGTTTTTGGAAACACTTGAGAGAGAGAGAGAGAGAGAGAGAGAGAGAGAGAGAGAGCATCTTCTCTACAATCTTGGTAAGTTGCTGTAAAAGGACTCTCTTACAGTAAGAGAGTAAAAGTCTTTTGTGAGTGGATATACATTTTATGCTTTTTTTTCTTAGATTTTTAGATTTGTTGTGTATAAAATTTATTTTGGTAGATTCATCTTTATTCTCCTTGTGAATGATAGTTTCTTGATGTTTGATCATGGTGTTTTTGATGTGAGCATGTTGGATAGCAAATTCTCCATTGTTTCGATGGTTTCTTAGGTTATGGATCTATTTTCTTGATGTTGGAGCTTTGTTGAATGAAAGGGTTGATCTTTATTCTATTTGGAAAGGTTTTAGGAGTTGGATTCATATGATTGAATTGTTTATAAGGTTCCATGTAGTGTTCCTTATTTCATCTTGGATTTCCCTTGAAATCCTTAATATCTTGCACTCTACCTATTTGTTCAAATATCATATGATTTGTTTTTCATGATTTACGTGTTTCTTTGATGCATTTGGATTCATTACATGAGCCTATTATTCACTTTGATGAATTCCCTTTACTTTATGATTAATCTATGTTGATTTGTGCAATTTTATTGATTTTCATGATAGGATCTTGGAATTCATGTGTAATACATTGAGTTTTGCATCCATTGGAAATGTTTAGTGGCTTGAGCATGTTACTCTAACATGGTTTACTTTGATATTTTCAAGAGGCATTTCACTCAAACATTTACATTGAGTTTTGGAGCATTTGGACTATTTAGTTTATATTGTTGATAGAGTTTGACACCTTTAGTTTTGAATTCTTTATGAGATTAGACATATGAATATCTAATGCATGACATACTTATGTAATAGTTATATTATTTTACATAAACATGGATTTGAAAATTCATTTTGAACATGTGAATTTGTTTTAGGAAACTCTTGTCTGAGGGAATTTGAATGGATTCACCTTTGTCCTAGGGGATTTTTGAGGATTAGACCCAATTATTGGGAAACCTTTGTCCAAAGGAATTTTAGCAAATACACCCTAGATGCCTTAGGGGATTTTTATAGGCTAAAATTGGCATGCATAGCACTCAGAAACCATTGTGGGGTTTGCCTATATGGAAACCGCTTTTTATGGCATTTGAAGACCCTTATGGGCCTGGCCTTAGGGCATTCAAAGACCTTCAAAGACTCCTATGGGGTTATCGGGTTGACCCTTGTGGCAAGTTTGGAGACCCATTCACGGGTTGGTCTTTACGGCACTCGGAGACCTTTTGGAGGTTAGCCTTAGTGGCCTTGGAGACCCAACATGGGTTGGTGCATGTGTTTTGTTTGCCGAAGACCCTTACATGTGTTATATGATTTGTTTTATTAAAGACCCTTACATGGGTTATACGATTTGTTTTGTTGGAGATCTTTATATGGGTTATATGATTTGGTTTGTCGGAGACCCTTACATAAGTTATGTATTTTATTTTTCCAAAAACCCTTACATGAGTTATGTGGTTTGGATTTGTCAAAGACCTTTCATGCTTTATGTTCCATTTAGTTTCAGTATTTAACGGAGACCCTTATAGGTTGACATATGACATATATAAATATAGTACATGGCATAGCCTGTAGCATGTATATGATTTGGTACAGTTCACTTTGGACATGGAGGTACTTAAAGCATAGTAAGGATCTATTTAGTATGTTTGATACCCTCGAATGTTAATTCTAATTCCTTACACTTTCTTTATTCATTCTATTTACTATTATGATTATCTTCGGCCACCTTTATGTGGCATAAACTGTGTACTCTTTTGTTGAGCCCGTCAAACTTACCCTAATTGATACCACCAAACAGATGAGGAGTAGGAGTATAAGTTTTATTGCGACCACTTGGTACGCGGACGATTATGACAAGTTAGTTGATTTGGCCCCTATCTTTATATTTTTGTCTTAGCTTACATACTGATGAGAGATGTACATTATTTGAACACTTTTGATGTGCTCGTTTGGGCAAGGATGTATATATATATATATATTGTTATGGGCATCTTGAGGCCCTTTATTTTGGATTATTAGACATAATGGTTATATATTTCTAATGCACTTGATTTAATTTGTTATTATTATTATTCAGTTGCGATGTGATTTATAGAAATGATCTTAAATGGATAAAAGTAAAGAAAAATGATTAACATGGAAAAGGACGTGAGTTCATAAAGGAGTGTCATACTCCAAACACAGGATCTCTCCACTATGAGTTACAGGTTTGGGGCGTGTCAACCAATGTCATGGATCCGGGTTCTGGCTCGCCTCACGACATGTAAATTCGGGTTGTGACAATACCAGTATCAGAATCATAAGTTTAATAGATTCTGTAAACAATTGGAGTTATTTTGGAGTTATTGATATGAGTTTTTAGATAAGTTAGCAAAAATGTTTAAGGATTGATTGATCATTTGTGTTTGTTGTCTATGATTAATAGATTTTGGGTACTTTAGATTTAAGTAAATGATTATTATTACATTCTAATTTTCAGACATGTAGTTTGTCTTATCTAATAAGTTAAAGATTCTACCAAGAAAAGGCACTCGTTCGGATTCTTCCACCACTAAAAAGCCAGAGGGTGATATTCTAGCTGGAGTTTTTTGGCGTAATTAGGGAATTGGCCGATGTGGTCAAAGAGCAGGTTACTCACGAGGGACAGCCCCGAGAGAGTATAGCTAAAGATGACAAGGATATCTATGAGCAGATTCACCGTATAGGACTGCCAAATTTCATGGGAACTTCTAATCCCATGGAAGCTGAGAATTTGATTGCATAAATCGAGAAGATCTTTGCCATCATGGAATGCTCCTCAGGGTAGAAAGTGTCCCTCACTGATTTTGTTTTAAAAGATGAGGAGGATCATTGGTGGAAAGCTACCAAGGACATCCTCACATTTGATGTTATGGAGCCACTTACTTGGAACATGTTCATGCTTTTTGCGAATACTTCATTCCAGAGAGTATGAGAGACGAGAATATGGAGTTCCTTAAGCTTACGCAGGGAGATATGACTATTCTCCAATACAAGGAGAAGCTCACTGAATTGGCCCATTATGCATTATTGATAGCGGGAGACGATGAGATCAAGGCTAAGAAGTTCTAGAGGCTTGTTATCCATTATTGCTCATTTGAGGATTTTTGTAGAAGTTGTTAAGACTGCTAAACTGGTTGAGCAAGACTGTGATGAGCTCGCCAAGAGTCGAGACAAGAGCCTAAAACGTCCTCAGCCAAAAGGACAGAGGGAAAGTGAGTTTTGCAAATATAGATGGTAAGGGGAAGATGGTGAGGTCGACTAGGCTTAAGGCATTGTGTCTGAAATGCAATCAAGTTCTTGATGGTTTATGATTTTGGAAGATTGGTGCTTGCTTCAAATGTGGTTAGGTTAGTCGTATGAGAGGTGATTGTCCCACATTAAAGAAGGATCAAGCCAAGTCTCATCAAATGCAATAGAAAACTAGAGTTTTGGGGCATGTATACACCATCACTAAGCAGGATGCCAAAGCATCCTAGTTCATTGTCATAGTAATACTTTTCTTTTTTGGTCATGATGCACGGATCTTGATTAACCAAGGATCCAACCATTCTTTTATTGCATGTTGCTATATAAGGTATACCGATTTTTTGCCTGAGTTGTTAGATTTTGTTTTGATCGTCATCACATTGTTAGGGAAAACAATGTTAGCATAGTTAGTCTGTAGGTCTTGTGTATTCAGGATTGGTGATAAAGAGTTTTTTGAGGATTTGATTATGCTCAACATGGAAGATTTTAATGTAATATTAAGAATGAACTGGTTGGCAACACACCATGTCTCTGTTAATTGTTACTCGAAGGAGGTGGTATCTCATCTACCTGGTCAACCTAAGTTTCCATTTCAATCAGTGAAGCACGACTCCTTTCCGAGTATGATCTTCATGATTCAGGCAGACAAACTTCTTTAAAAGAGGTTGCCAAGGCTATTTAGTTTATATGGTTGATAACAAAACTAAAGGGATGAAGATTGACAACATTCCAGTTGTTAGGGATTTTGCTGACGTATTTCCTAAAGATCTCTATGGTTTACCTCTAGATTGGGAAATCAAGTTCACAATTGATTGTCCCTGGTACCACAACTATTTTCGCAACAACCTATCGTATGGTGTCGGCTGAGTGAAAGGAACGGCTGAGTGAAAAGGAACTGAAGTTGTAGCTTTAGGAGTTGCTTGATAAGGGCTTTGTTTGCCCAAGTGTATCACCTTGGGGTGCACTGGTACTGTTCGTGAAGAAAATGGATGGTTCGATGAGATTGTACATCAATTATCAACAATTGAACCAATTGAATGTGAAGAACAAGTACCTGTTGCCGAGAATTGATGATATATTTGATCAGTTGCAAGGTGCCAAGGTATTTTCAAAGATTGACCTTAGATCGGATTACCATCAACTCGGAATCAAGAAGGAATACATACCTAAGACCGCTTTTCCCACTAGATATAAACACAATGAGTCTTGTTTATGTCATTTGGCTTGACGAATGCCTCTACAACTTTTATAAACTTGATGAACCGCGTGTTCAAACTTCATTTGGACAACTTTGTAATTGTGTTCATCAATAACATCCTTGTATACTCATTTGGACAGCTTCGTAATTGTGTTCATCAATAACATTCTTGTATACTCTAAGAGTCTAAAAGAACACAAAAAGCATTTGAGAATTACATTACAGATTTTGAGGAAAAAGAAGCTTTATACAAAACTTAGTAATTGCGTGTTCTGATTGGACCAAGTTATGTTCATAGGCCGTGTGATCTCCAATGATGGAATTTTGTTGATTTAATGAAGATTGAAGCTGTGCTGAATTTGTCAAGATTGACAAACGTACATGAGATTCACAGTTTCTCGAGTTTAACTGGTTATTGTCGAAGATTCGTTGAGGATTTCTCAAGTATTGCGGGACCTTTGTCAAAGCTAACATAGACAAACGTTAAGTTCGAGTGGAACGAAGCATGTGAGAAGAGTTTCTAAGAGCTGAAGGGCCGGCCCGTGTCTACTTTAATTCCTTCTCTACATTTGGGATGCGGAGGCTAAGTTGTATATTGCGACGGTTCGAGAAAAGGTTTAGACTGTGTACTTATGCAGCATGGCAAGGTGATGCATATGCCTCAAGACAGTTGAAGCTGCATGAATTAAATTACCTTACACATGATTTGAAATTGGCTACCGTTATGCTTGCTTGAAATCTAGAGAGATTATCTCTATGACGAGACATATGAGATCTACACTGACCATAAGAGATTAGAAGACATTTTCTTGCAAAAGGAGTTGAATCATAGACAGAGATGGTGGGTGGAATTAATCAAGGACTATGATGCTACCATTCACTACCATCCTGGTAAAGCGAATGTTATGACTAATGCGGTGAGCAAGAAATCGTGGAGTACTTTAGCTTGTTTGATTGTGGGAAGAACGTCTTTTTGTGAGAAACTGAAATAGTTGAATATGGATGGACCTTCATATGAAGGAGCTAAGTGTACTTCTTGCACACGTTAGAGTGCAACCCACTATTATTGATAAAATGAAGAGTGTTTAAAAAGTTTCCCCTCAACTTATGAAGTTTATGGGAGAGGTGATAACTGGTGCGAGGACAAACTTTTCACTTCACGGAGATGGTTCATAAAGAGTCGTCAACCGTTTATATGTTCCGAATGATCCTGAGTTGAAAAGGGAGATTTTGGAGAAAACTCATCATTCTATTTATTAGGTATACCTTGGTAACATGAAAATGTATGGGTTATTTAGAATTATGGAATTGACCGAGATGGTTCATTGAGAGTCGGCAACCATCACACATTTTGCTTCCTTAAGGTGTGTTTAGAATTATGGAATTAAGAGGGCATAAACGAAATTAGGTCGGTCTATTTCATTTCCAATGTATGAGTTATTTTTAAAGAGGTATAAATTGATTTGTATCAAATCCCTACATAATTGGTAGCTTTCGTTTTAAACCAATCATGTGGAATTAGATATAACTACCTGTAGGAGGGGGTAGTTATTTCTAATTCCTTACGTCATTTTGATGCACGACTCTTTCCCTCTTCCTACCCTCATCAATTTTTGTCTCCCAATTCTTGTTTCTCTCTCCCTCACCTGATTGATTAGCTTTCGCCCCTTCTTATTCTTATTTTCTCCCATCCTCTCTCCTCTTCTTCTTAATCGTTTTTAGGGACGATGACTAGAAGACAAGATACAACATGATGATGGAACCATATTTGATCCTGTCAGATGGAGTGATTTGAAACAAAAAATAAAAAATAAATTAAAGGACTTAAGCGAAGTGAACCATGGTTAAACCATATAAACCGATGGTTGAACGTGGCTGGACCTAAACCATCCACCTTACCGGTTTGATGGCCAGCCCGATTCTCAAAACTATGAACAAATCACTCCTAAAACATAAACGTAACTCAGTAAATAATATTTAGAAGGAAATATTTCTTTGTTTCTGAAATGATCATGAAATACATATAGGAGAGAGAGAGAGAGAGAGAGAGAGAGAGAGTAGCTTTAACTCTCAGGTGACTCTCGCCCATGCTCATCCAGGGTTCTCTTTTTACATACCATGCGAATCAAATTCTAGAAATCTATCTGCTAAGGCTCCAAGATGCAAATGAACGAAATCCAGGATCCTGTTCGTTGTCATTGTATGCTCCAAGATGCAACCGAAGCTCACCTTCAATTGGTTTGTGTCTTTACCTTATGTGGGCATCCAAACAAAAGAATCAAAAATCCACATAAATTTATTTTTGTTATTATGAATTCTGCATAATTCAAATTAACAAGTAATTCCAATTCACTAAATCCAACCCAGCCTTGTATATTTGACCAATGTATTGATCGGTTAATTCTTGTACTAAACATTTATAAAGCCAAATTTATTCTCTCCCCATCATTTTTTATTTTCTTTATATATATTTCCGCATGCTGGATGACGGCATACTGAACTCACATCCCATGTGAATATAACCCATCAACACCATTATCCTCATTTCACTGCATCCCTGGCCAACACTTCTTTGTACTTTTATTACAGGAGCTTAACACCACTGCCGAAGAAGTGAAATATATCTTCTCACACTATACTCAGATAGAATTTGTAATATGTGCTTTTATTGGGATTTAAGTTAATAGTATTGAATCGAGAGAGAGAGAGAGAGAGAGAGAGAGCTCACCAAGGAATTTACAAAGTTTTCTTCCATCTTCTTGTAGCAGCGAGCGCACTGAAACAACAACCAACTAGTCTCCTTGCCAATGAGAAATAGAGGAACTAAAACGAAAACTAAAACATGAAGGCTGGTCTGACGCTGTGAGAGATTAGAGAGGAAAAACGAGAACAACCAATCGGAAATAGATCACCCCGGACAGTTTGTCTTGTTGTCGTTGAAAGTTCAAGCAAGATAAATGAAGGGTACGCAAGAGAGCTGAAGAGGGGACCAAAGCAACCGAGTCTTTTAACGCGTCCAAGTATCAAGCTCTCCTTCAGTTTTTTTTTCCCCTCATTTTCTCCCACTTTGCTTTGTCGTTACATTTTCCCTAAAGTTTACCATGGTTTGTAATGAACAGACCTTAGTTAAAGCCTTAAAAACTTAACTCAAGGTTAACCATCTCCAGGGCGACGTGTCAACGTTATGTTGAAGCTATAGTAATGCTTGAGTAAAATCACTACAGGAATCCGCTTTGATGACTGCATTATGTTTTCTCGTTATTCTTTCCCTATGGACCATCATCTGTTGTCAGTGGCTTCCTGTTTTGGAGTCGTTCTAGTAACTTTTTTTTATTTGGTTGTGGTCAAATAAGGCCAACCATTTTGAACATCTATGCCCTTACTTCACTTCCATGCGATGGGGAAGAGGCTTCGATAGCCTTCGATCATCCCGTCCCTTTTTATGACACCTCCTCGGCCTCCCTTACGACCGATTTATTTCGATTAAAAAAGCGTTTTTCTGAAGAATCCCCTTTCAGGAACATGTTGCATTCTTGCATCTGTGGCTTGGTCCACTTTGTCGTCAACAGCTCCTGCCCTTAGATGACCAAAGAGTTGGGTCGGCTAGCTTCTATTTGGCTGTTGGCATTTGCCTCTCCCTAGCTCCCCTTGTCCTAGCATATTTGTACAGGGGGCGCCTTCTGGATGTTACAAATTTGGTTCAACAAATATTTCTTAGACATGCATTGATGTGATTTTGATGACCCTGTTCCTTCCAGATACGTTCGAGCACTTGGTTTCTGGTGGGTGGGGGCCCAACTTACTACTTACCCTTTTGATTATTACCTTAAATATTTTTCCCTTCTTTCTATTGAACCTCGCCGAATTCCTATCTTCCTGAGGATCAATGCCTTTCTTCATTGAGTCTTTACTTAATCCCTCGTGACCTCCATGGCTTCACTTTGTATAGGTGTGGAGCCAATGTGGGGCTAGAATTCTATGCCCCTACCAATTTGCCAGTCAATTCGGGTTCAGATAGTCTCTGCCTGTTCCACCCTACATTTTTTACCAAGAATGTTCCTCCTTATGGTCGCACCCTGGTGCGTGTCGGACACACCATCTCAGTAGTAGTTCAGCGGTTTTGAGCCCTCGCCAGCCGAAGATTGATCACCACCCCGCCAGATCTAGCCACCCTTCTTCCTATGAAGCATGGTGGATTGGCTTCTTTGGCTTCTATATCTACCCCTTGGCTCAGAAGACCGTTCATAGGTTGCTTCATCAAGCCCAAGGCCCGCTTCAGTCATCAACAAGAATCCTTCTAACAATGAAGTTGTGCCAAGCTCTGAGGTCCTTCGCAGGTGTCTTGGCCTATAAGGGTCATTCTCGACCTTCCACCAGTGGCATTGTGAGGACGTCCGCTCGTCTGCAAGCGGCTTCGGCGTCACTAGAGCCTCGAGTGCCAGTCCGAATTGCACTTTCAAGCAGTCCTTTGTTGCACTAGTCTCCTCAGCCAACTAATTCAGGCAAAAGATCATTCGATTCGGCCACAACCCCCATCTCTATGAACGTTGGAAGGGTCACTGACCGAATGGAAGTTGATACTACTCAGAGCCATCCCCCCGCCGTTGGTGTTGATGCTGACGCTCCGCCTCCTGCCAATGCCCAAGCTTGGTCCACCCTCATCTGCTTCCCTAGTTAATGTTGTCAAGCCCTTCTCTCCTCTGCCAAGGTACTTTCTTTCAACATGTGCTCCATCGACCCCTCCTATAGGGCCTTCACCCCTCTCGAAGGGTCATCTTTTGTCTGAGCCGAGCCTGTTGATGGTCGAACTGGGTGTCCGATTTAAGCCTTTTGACACCATCAATAACATCGGCTATCGATTTTAAAGTTACTTGCCATGATAGGGAGGCCACCCGATGAGGCTTTCCCATCATTTTCTTGGGATTGTATTGGGTTATCACCCAAAACTGGCTTGATATCCTCTGCGACGCACAAGGGCCAAGGCAGAGGGGGGAATCAATTCACTTTTGGAGTTGTCACTTCACCCCCCCCCAAAAAAAAAAGTGAATTGATTCCCCCCATCTTGGCTCCCGAGCGTTGCAAAGGAGGGTGGCGCAAAGG
>JAOXJP010230728.1:0-10744 GCA_025762735.1 Platanus orientalis
AAGCAGTGATGGTGACGGACATGGGAGTGTCAGGCTTGTACTTCTGGGTTCGGGCATTGAAGTCCTTGCAGAAGGCCATTAGATTAAGCCGATACTGACCCAGTGCCGGTCCGACAGGTGGGGCTGGTCTGGCGGCGCCGGCAGGGACACTGAGCCGGATTGTGGCGGCCAACGGCCGACGGGTTAAAATCTCTTTGACAGATGACATGAGTAGAGGGATTTCCTTTGTTCTTGTTTGTTAAGAGAGATGATGCAGATGAGGGTTTTAGGAAGGAATAGTGATTCAGAAAACACGTTTTCACCTACCAAAAAAAGAAAGTTAGAGACTTCACTATCTTCAGTACCCAATTGAAATATTGAAGAACTGCAGAAAGCAACCATCAATCCTAACCAAGAAATTTACAAAACTTACAAAACATTCATAGGGAAATGAAAAAGTGAGAAACCCAAGTAAAGAATCATATTACAACATATCCTGGACAAGGGTTTTGGACATGTAGTGTGCACATCTTTTTATGCCAAACCATGCACTTAGGTTGTGGACAGGTCCCAACAGGACTTAAGCAGACAGGATGGGATCCAAACCGCCTTGACAATCTAATTCACTGCTATTAAAATAAAGAGATACACAATAGCCAACTAACCACATGAATTCTATTCAAAGTTCAAACACCTCAAACCAAAAACAAAAAACAAGAAAAAAAACAACAGAAAAAAAAGAGGCAAACAAACAAAATCATATGGAGTATATTCATATCCAACCAGAACTGATTCCAACAAGTTGGGATCCTCATTGTATTATGAAGCTGTTAGCTGGAAATTGGTTGCATTGAGTACGCTAGTGCCACAGTTCCAAACGCATTCCAAAGACCTCAGATGCCTAGTCAGACAGAGAGACCGAATTTCAGTCATCTAGTCAGCCACCAAATATGGATCAGGTGAAACCCTCAACGGGTTCCTTCCGTTTCTCAATCAAGGTCTTTCCAGTATGTCCTTCAGCCATCATTAATGCCTAGCTGTTAGCCACATCATTATCTATTTGGCCGAAATAAACGGTCATCATCAGATGTTCACCACCTATCATTTTCTCATTGTCCTGAACTATTCCTAAAGATATTTTTATTATCTATCACACAACATGTGCCCTAGACTATGACTGACTGAAAAGCAGTCAGTCCAGATTGCTGCCGCCACGTGTATTATCTCAAGGACCCACCCTGGTGGTAGAATTTCAGTGTTAATAGAACCTAACTAATATGCCAACAGCCCTTGGAATGTTTGGAAACGTGTCAAATTAGGCCCTTAAAGCACTGGGATTGCAACACACCACCACACTTCACAGCTAACATCCACAGCAGCCCATTCTGTGGCAGCACTTACTCCAATCTCTCATCTAAGTATCCCTTTCCACCTTGTGGCTGATCTCACTCTGGTCCAGGTTGCCCTATCCACAGATCACCCCTTCCGTGACTCAAACTCAGGACATGGTGTAGATCTAATAACATCTCGTAGTACCGTACCTAACAACATTCATCGATATTATTGTACGGTTATGCAGGAAAATAGAATAAAAAGAAGTTTTTTGAGAGAACAGAAATGGTCCACTTCAAAGGTGGCATCCTCCTCAAACACATGAAAAAGCTACCTTGTAGATATCATCACCTCTGATTTAACATGATAAGAGGATTAATGAATTCAAATGAAAAAACTATTCTAGAAGCAATCTTAATCAAGCTAAAGAGATATCTAACCAACTAATAAGTGAGATAAGGAGGTGGTTTCTAGTTCAAAGATATTCCAATAATGGCCCAAAGAGTAGAAAAAGAGCACTAATATCTAAGCCAAATCAGTCCTACGTGATGCCTTTGATGTGGCACATAACACTCCCTCCTCAAAGGAATCAAGGGTTAAAATCTAGAAAGCGTGCATAGAAGGATTCCCCATATTTCAAGTGTTACAATCCCGGTGGTTTAATGGCCTAGCTTCACACATTCCAATCAATTCTAGGGCTGTTTGAGAATTAATTAGGTTGTAAACAACTGGTATCAAAATCGTTTGTCCTAATAGAAGCAATGGTGAGCAACACAGAACTTGCTCAAGAAGTGAGCAAACTTCGAAAAAAGTTCACTGAAATGATTTACCGCTTAGATCAGATAGTAACCTCTGCACAACTCCTGCAAGAAAAGAGGACATCAATTAAAATCATTAGTCTTTCCCATAACGATCCTGATAGGCGGATTTGGATTCTTGATTCTTCTGGTAGTTTCTCATTTTTCTACATGCATCTTTGCCATAATCCCAGTTTATCTAGGTCTTTTCTCTTTAAAAAGATTTGGAGGATTTGATGTAGCATGATCGACCAATATAGGGGCGGATTTGCAGCTGAAAAATTAGATGGGGAGGAGGCTGTGACATGGGACTGTTGTGGGCCTGAAAACAATAAACAATAGATCAGAAATTTGGACTGAACTCTAGGTTATTCTAGGGACACATGGAGGCATAAAAGAGATCAACAATGTGGCTGGTTTGGTTCAGGTTTGAGGTTGGTGTATGGGGTTGATTAGCACAAACCTAGGACTGATTACAGTGCTATTAAGAAGGCTTTAGTTTTAAAGATAACAGTAATCAGATCTGGGACAGATCTGGTCACGTTAATGGGGCTGGGTACACGAGGACTGAAATAGGGTATTGCAGTGGATTATAATAGGGGGTTATAGGAAAACAGCAAGGGGAGAAATAGAGGAGGAAAAAGGAAAAAAAAGAAGTTGATCCATCCCTTCTCTAAAAAGTGTGTTAATCCATCCCTTCTCTATGTATAAGGCTCCATTATCTGTGGTCCATCAGTTAGAAAAATTGCAAAGAAAGTTTTTGTGGGGATTTAGTGGCGGGAAGAGGAAGATTCACTGGGTAGCCTAGAACAACATTTGTAGTCCAGTTTCCCAAGGGGGACTGGGAATTCAAACTTTGAGGGAGATAAATAGAGCTTTTCTCATCAAATGGCTATGGAGATTTGGCACCGATAGAAATGCGAATTGGAGACGCTTAGACTCAACTGGTCCACTTTTGTGCCTATGGGTCCGATGGGATGTGGTATTTGGAAGAGCATATTTTCATAATCCATCAAATTCTTCAAGCACATTAGATTTAAAGTCAACAAAGGGAACAGTGTTCTTTTTTGGTTAAATCCATGGTGTGCCAGGGAACCCCTCAATGTGCTATTTTCATCATGTTTAGATGTGGCTGAGTCTAAGAATGGGTCTGTCCAAGATCATATGATTCGTTCTAAAGTGTTTTGTTCATGGGACCTCAAGCCTAGAAGAAATTTGAATGATTGAAAAATTGAGAAGATGGGGGGATTAATGCACTTGCTTGAAAATTACCCTATGGTGATCAGAATCCGGATGATGAGATTATTTGGATTCATGATGTGGATAGAGGATTCTCGGTCACATAGATGTATAGTGTGTTTTGCCCTCAAAAGCCAGAGCAATCGCCAGGGATTTGTGGATGGAATCCTCAAATTCAACTAAAAGTGTCATTCTTAGTGTGGAGACTGGTGGAATCGAGCTCCCACTATTGACAACCTCATCCGCCGGGGGATGATTATTACCAATTGGTGTTGTTTGTGCATCTCAGCTGGAGAATCTTCTAACCATCTCTTCATTCATTGCCCATGGATATACCAGCTTTGGAATTACTTCTTGGCTCGTTTCGGTGTGGTATGGGCCCAAATGGAGTCTTTCAAAGATCTTATCCAATGTTGGCCTACCCAAAGATGGAGTGCTTGGACTCACATTGGAAGGCAGTAATTCTGGCAGCCTTGGTGTGGTCAATATGGGAGGAACGCAATAAGAGAATTTTTTAGGGCATATAGTGTCAGCCGAGAAAGGTTTTAGATGATTCCTTATCAAGAATCTACAATTGGATTTATACAGCTTCTAACAAAGGGAGCTCCTCTTTGGATTCGTGGATGTTTTAGTGGGATTGCATGATTTTTCACGTTGTATAGCCGTGTGGCTTTTGTTATATTGCTAGCATTCCTTACGCTAGCTTTATACCTTTCTCGCCTATCTGCCTATCTGCCTATCTGGCTTTATATTACATTACTATTTTCAAACCAAAAATAAAATAAAATAGTCCATGCATCCTAATTAATTGTACTCCTTCAAAACAATGCTCGCAATCTCTTGCTCACGAAATGAGAAACATATAAAGAAACATGTAAACATCGCTAAGATCTTATTTTTCCTTGTTGCACTCGTCTTCTATGGGTCAATAAGCTAAGGTCCCTCTTTCGAGCTTGGTTTATGTTCAATCAAGTACTTAAGCTGGTGGGTAAGGTATGAGAACATCCCCTGTTTCTGGTGGATCCCACTAAAACAGAGAGTGTAGTCCGTCGTTATCCTCAGTTCAGCTCGGATACAGAGAGAGAGAGAGATGGAGAGAGAGAGAGAGAGAGAGAGAGAGAGAGAGAGAGAGAGACCTGTAATAAAAGGACGTTGAAGCTGCAGAGTGATCTTTATTCTTTGTCTGCAGCTAGCTTCGTTATTGTTCACCGTCTTCGCCTCTTCAGAAGAAGAAAGAAAGTCAGCTTTTCAGAATCAAGGAAACAAAATCCTTGAAACGGAAGGATTAAAAAAATGAATCATCAACAGAAAACTAACACGAATCTTAATAATAGTTTTTTATTTGAAAAAAGAAAAGGAAATGATGAAGAAATAAATTTCACTGCAGATCCCCTTTTTTATATTTTTCGATTTGCATTTCAGTCTTACACTGAAGACTAATGCATAAAAAATAAAAATATATATAAAAAAAAAAAATCCTAATCTCGTTACTAAAAATCCTACTTTTCAGTGGAAATATGATAATTGAAGAAAATCGTATTCTCGTTAGGTTTTCAAGGAAAATAAGGAAAATGGAATTCCATGGCTCCGGAACAAAGACTCATCAACCCTTAATTACTTCCTTTGGTTATAAATAAATAAACTAAAGTGAAGAGATTGCATATCAATCCGCAAATTTGAAGTTTCAATCAAAAATATATGAACCATTGAAGTACAAACGATAACACAAGGAAAACTTTGAAAATCCTATTGAGAGAGAACTTGAGCGAGAGAGAGAGAGAGAGAGAGAGAGCGATAAAGTAAAAAGAGAGATGCGAGAGCGAGAGAGAGAGAGAGAGAGAGAGAACGATAAAGTAAAAAGAGAGATGAGAGACTCACCTGTCGGTCGCCGGTGTTCGCAGAGACGACGCTCGGTGAGATCGTGATGGTCTACACTGGTGTGTGGGTTCGCGATGCTCTTTGATTTTCTTCAGACCCTAAATTGCTAACGAATGGAGTGTTTGGATGGTTTTCAGCGCCACCTTGGCATCACATTTCAAGTGCGAACCCCCCTACCCCCCTGATGGGACACTCAGGAGGGGGAATCAAAAACCTCAAAAAAGTGAATTGATTCCGCCCCCCCGAGTTCCATCAGGGGGCGTGGCGCATATGATTTCATCCCTTGTGAGCCACTCAATGGCCACACAAGGGGGGATCAACTCAGTTTTTGAGATGTCACATCACCTCTAAAAAGTGAATTGATTCCCCTCCCTTTGAGTCATTGAGTGGCTCACAATGGGGGTGACACAGAGGATATTACCCCGCTGCGACACTCGGGAGCCAAGATAGAAGGAGGGAATCAATTCACTTTTTGGGGGTGAAGTGACAACTCCAAAAGTGAATTGATTCCCCCTCTACCTTGGCCCTCAAGCGTCGCAGAGGGGGGCGGCATAGAGGATATCAGGCCGCTAAAAAGTGAGAACCATCCCATCCCCCAAAATGTGTAAGTCCTTTTTCGGCCCTGTTATGTCGGTCCTTGATGTTAGTCCTACTTTGGGCTCACTTTAGGGGTGCACCAAATCTAAGGCAGAAAAGAATGGTCTACTTAAGATGTATGGAGTGTGGCCATGCACTTTTGTGTGGGCCCACACCCCGTTTCAGGGACAAATAGTACGTCCTTGACAAAACATCTTTTAACGATAAAAGAAACCCAACCTGGTGTCTAAGACAGACTCGGATCCCCTGCGACGCCTTGTGGTGAGCCACAAGTCAACCGAATCCGGCATAGAACATTTATTTCATAATACAACTCATTACACAAGGCCCATTATCAGAAAGAAATCGATTAGGCGAACTCATGAACCAAAATATTACAATTTTTAGGAGTATAGCAAATGAGACAAGATTTAAAAGTTACAAATTGAGACCGAAGGTTCTTATATAAAAACATGTGGCTCCAAACCCGTCATCGTGCGAGCCCATAGTCCTTTTCACCACCAAAAGATAATCACAATCCACAACCATTTGTGGGATAAAGAAAATCTTTTCGACAAGGATCATGAAGACATTTTGAAATTTTGGTGGATCTAGATTTGCAATCTGGGCTGGAAATCAACTATCCAAAAACTCCCAACAATAGTAATCAAGCAATATCTAGAGACTGGTAAATCTAAATACTTTGTTTTACAATCTTTCAGAACACCATCAAAGGAAGCATATCAACACTAGAAAGGTAAGTGCGTCCATACAAATTTGAATTTCAAACTTTACAGAAAAATAAACTATTAAAATAACTTTAAAAGAATTTGTATTTATGTTCTCTAAAAAATATAAAAGCAAATGGAATAAACGAAACACCCAATTTCTTTGGTCCCCTTTTGATTTGTAATAGAAATCCAGAGAGATGGAGAAGCAAGTACCTCAAGGAATGGATCTGGAAGAAGGAATAAGATAGCCTTCTCCAAATGAAGAATCAAACAATATACGATCTTTAGATGAAGAAGAAGCTCTTTTGCAGGAGATGTGCAACCTGTGGATGGAAGATGATAGGGTTGAAGTAGAAAAGAAAAATAGAGACCTGAAAAATGTAAAATGGGATTTGTGTGTTCTAGGGAAGGTGATTACTGATAAATATGTATACTTCCAGGGATTATACAATTACCTAAAAATAAAGTGGTATCTAAAACATGGTTTAGATATGAAGAAAACAGATTCAGGAATTTATATTTTCCAATTTTATTATCAAGCATAAATTCAAAGAGCATTATAAAGGCAACCACTAATCTACAACAACAGCCTAGTCCTGATCTAGAGATGGAGACCAGGGATAAGCATCAATGAAATCAAATTCGAAGAGCTGGAGTGTTGGGTCCAAATTCATAATGCTCTGTTTGACTATCACACTAAAGCAACTACAAAAGATATCTCTGCAAAAGTTGGAAACTTTAAAGCTTTTGACAAAAGAGATCTAACAAATAAATACATCAAGGTGAAAGTAGGACTCAAGATCGACAGGCCACTTAGACCCAAGCTTTCTCACATTCATGAAAATCTACTAGATCTCAATCTGAAACTGGTATATAAGAGAATCCCTGATTTTCTGCTACTACTGTGGCATAATAGACCACGAAACCAAAGATTGCGAGCACTGGTTCAATGACAAATCCAAAGGCCTGCCAGTGGAAACTATACAAAACTGAAGGGGTTTCGGTAAGCATATGAGAGAAAAATCAAGCCTGAGAAGAAACTCAGAACGAAAGAAAGATCATATCCCACCAAAGGTTCTACCCCACCAATTCTTTGACCTGAACACAAGGAGAGGGCAAAACTCATCGAAGAATCACCAATCGCCAGCAGGAGAAGAGCCAGATTTGGAAAGTATTGAATCAAACCAAATCCGGAAAGAGTCGCAGACCCACCACAGATTCGAGGCTGACAACTCAGGTAACCATTACCTGATCCCACGGCAAGAAATCAAGGACGAATGGCCAGCTAAGGTGAGAAAATACACCGATATGGTCATAAATCTAAGGCTTGGAAAAGGTAAGTTTCTCCAACAAATCTTTGATGAGATAAATGCATATAATGGCAATCAAAGTCGTACAAAGAGGGGAGGTTTTCAAAAGCTTACTAGATTAGGTGAAACAAGCTGGCAAGGGGAGCGACGAAACAGGGTATATGAAGTGCATGAACTTACCAAAGAAGATGAACAACGAAATCAAAGCACCATGATCGAAGCAGGCCGGCTGGAGCTGTTACCCTACAAGAAAAACATTAAAGGATTAGAAGAAGAAGCAGGAAAGAAAGGAGAGAAATCAGAAGATGATCGAAAAGGGAAGAGGAAAATGGGTGTCTCGTTTAAGGATAAGGGCGCTGATGCCCTAATCGGGCCTTATAAGGGGGGAATAAAAATTAAGGAACCGGTTGGACCAGTTGGACCAAACCAAAATAGCCCAAATAATTCTCAGCCTGGTAAATTTCCAAATTTATCCCCCCTCTCTATGGAATCTGAAATGAAACTCACTAGTAGACTCAGTCAAAACTCAAGGGAAGAAACTGAGACTATAAAGTATGTTCCTTTCAAATTCCATATGAGGGCAAAAGAAAAAAATAGAAACCAAACAATGGGAAGAAATGGATATAGATATACATGAAAAACTGAAGGATATAGCAAACAAGAAAAGGAAATTTGGAGAGGAACCAACAACAGAATCAAAGAAAAGCAAAAGAGATGTCCATAAAGGAGGCAAAGAGACATCAGGCAACAGTAGAAAAAGCCCTCAAAAGGTAACCCAAAAACTCCCTAGTTTCTTTGTAAATTATCCATGGAACTAGGTATGCCTAAATCTTACATGTTATACATTCTATATTCATTATTTTTCAAGGAAAGTTAGATGGAAGAAGAAAATTTCATTACACTGTCAATTAATTAAAATAAAATGGATAGATAAATGTACAAAATATAACATAACAATAGTAAGATACAAGTAAGAAAACAAAAATTGAGTACATCAAATAAAACTAAAACAAAAAAAAAAGTATTGGAAAATAAAATATACTATCAAAATAAACGGGTTCAGGTGGCTGTCTCTCAACAGCCCCAAAGGGTCAGATGAAGATTATGGCCTAGAATTGTCAAGGAATCGGGCAACCCTTGACAGTTAAGGAACTTAAGTTCCAAATAAAAATTAAAAACCCAGAAATAATTGTCTTATCGGAAACAAAGTGTCTAAGTAATGATCTAAGAAAAAAAAAACAAAATTAACAAATGAATGGAACTCTTACAGTATAGATGTAGATGGGTTATCAGGAGGGCTAGCACTAATATGGAAAAAAAATATTATTTGTAATATTAAAGAAATAAGTAATAGATATATTATAATATAAACAAACATAGGAGTAAATAATAATAAATTGACATGTATATTTATTTATGGTGAGCCTGACAGAAGATATAGAAGAGAATTTTATAGAATATTAAAAGAAAAAATTAAGAAAATTAACGGTCCTATACTAGGTATAGGGGATTGGAATTGTATTTGAAATAGAGAAGATAAACTAGGAGGACAAAAAATCCCTAACTGAGAGCTAAACGAAGTAAAAGACATACTAGAAAAAGGAAACCTATTGGACTTAGGATTTACGAGACTGCATATACGTGGATTAGGAAACATCCAGAAATAATTAAAGAGACTAGACAAATGAGCAACAAACATAGAATGGAAAATCATATTCCCTGAAGCTACAATAGAAAACTTAATTCCTATAGGATCCGATCATGCCCCAATAATCCTGGACCTATTTCCACAAAAACAATACCTACCAAGACCATTTAGATTTGAATGGATATGGACCCAAGATAGAAGATGTAGAGATCAAATAGAAAAAGACTGGGGAAGACTACACCAAGGAACAAAACTAGAAAAAATACAAAGAGACCTAAGAAGATTACCATATACATTAAAAAGATGGAACAGAGAAGTTTTTGGACATATACATAACCAAAAAAAATATAATAAGGATAAACTACAAAACCTACATACAAAAGCTACTATAGAAGAAGATGTAAACGAAATAAAACAGTTAGAAAAGAAAATAGAGGAATTAGGAAAAAGGAATGAAATATTTTGGACCCAAAAATCAAGAATAAATTGGATCAAATTGGGAGATAAGAATACAAGGTTTTTCCACATAACAACATTAGAGAGAAGCAAAATTAATAAAATAATAGCTTTGCAAGGAATAGATGGAAAATGGCATAGGGAACACAAAGATATAACCATAGAAATAAACAATTATTTTGAAAAATTATTCAAACCAAACCAACCAACTGATCAGGAAATTGAAAAGATACTAAAACACAATCAGGTTAAACTAATAGAAGAATCAAAAAACTATTTAAACAACCCTTTCAATAGGAAATAAATCAAGAAAGCAATATTTGACATGGGGAAACTGAAAGCACCAGGACCAGATGGTTTCCAGACGGGATTTTATCAGGAATATTGGGAGGTAGTGGGAGAAGACATAACAGATGCTATATTAGAAATACTAAATAACAACAAGACGATAGAAGAAATAAATAAAACTTTCATAACCCTAATACCAAAAATAAAAAACCTAGAAAATATAACGCAGTATTGACCAATTAGCCTTTGCAATGCTTTTTACAAAATACTATCCAAAACCCTAGCAAATAGAATAAAAAAATGTATTAGTTGATATAATATCATCAAATCAAGGAGCATTCGTTAAAAATAGAAACATAACAGATAATATCATAATAACACACGAAATACTTAGGTTCATGAGGACAAATAAAAATGAGGACTATTACATGGCTTTAAAACTAGACATGAGCAAAGCATACGATAGGGTAGAATGAAATTTTATTGAAAAACTATTAGAAAAAATAGAGT
>JAOXJP010230729.1:0-10744 GCA_025762735.1 Platanus orientalis
CCATAATGAACACATTTAGTAAAACTTCATTGTCAATATAAATGATGTTCATAACTTACAGACTAATCCTTTGACCTGAAGGACCTATGATTCTCTTAGTTATTTAAGTTAATTATTTTGTGTTGCCAACCAGTGATGCCTAATTGGTGGCTATATCATGGGTAGCTTGGATTCTTAGCTTGATGCTTAAGAACACAAGGGTCCAACAAGGAATTCATTGCCCTAATCATAGGGATAAATATTCAATTTAGGAATAACATGAATTGATTGGACATGTAAATCTATATCCAGTGTTTTTGAAAAAATGTATGTCAAAATGATTTTCAAAATTATATTTATTAAATAGATAAGTATTTTGGAAAAAAAATTATTAAGAAATATTTTTAATGTCTAATTGATCCATTAATGTCCTAGAGATAATTTACTAATGACCAAAAGGGTTTGACAGTGACTAGTTTATTGTCCTAAGGGTCATTGAGAGATATTGGACAGTGGAATGATGTTTTTGTGAAAAGGTTTGTAAGAAAATGCCTCAATATTATATTCTTATCCTTGGGAGTTCAATTGTAACATGTCACAGGGATTGTTGCAATTAATAGAGTGTATGGTTGTAATTATCAAATAGTTGAGTTCCTGATTACAGTTTTGACTTAATTCAGGATGGTGCCCCCATAAGCTTAAGGATAAGAGTCTCATAAGGATCTCACACCCCCTATGGTTTATATAACATCTCCTTATCCTTATATATAGGGTTACCCATGTTCAGATAATCTCCTGTAACAATTTTAGAAGTAGGAGAGGTATAGAGAACGCTAAAGCAAGTGTAGAGACTTTGGAGACCGGGTTAGATTGGATTCTTGTATGCAGTTAATTGATTGAGGTAATTTTAAACTTCTTTTGTGATTAGCTCTCAGAAATTCATATGGTGATCATGGGAAAACATATTTAGATATGTGATTGATCAATGAAATTTACTAATTTTAATGTTCAAGAACGATAATCTTCCAACAAGTTAGGCATCCCCTGTGAAGTCTTCCCCAGTTATTTCGGTCGCAAAAAGCATCATCCACATCATATCATGTGTAGTGACACCACAAAAATCAGCCCAAATACACTACTCCGAGTCAAACCCTAAATTCTTCAAGAAACATCAACGGAACTATGAGGGTCTACATTCCAGACTACCAAATACATTGCCTTCAATTTCCCCAGCCTCCATAAGTCTTCCCACAATGATGCATCACAAGTACGAAAATTATCATTTTACCCTTTTACCTTCAAAGGCAAAAATATTACCATTTTACACTTTGCTTTCAACTTCTCCAGCCTACATAAGTCTTCCTACAACGAAGCATCACAAGCGAAAAAATTACCCTTTTTACCCATTTTGCCTTCAAAAGCAAAAAAATTACCCATTTACCCTTTGGCCTTCAAAATTAACCCCCAAACCCTCAAAGAACCTCTGAAGCTTCTCCCATCACATGATTCATGTCGTTTCAGATCCTGCACACCCCAATTACAACCACCTTTAAGGAACTTACTACAAAACAAATCTTCTTCAAAGTTGACAACAGCTAATTTCTCAACTTTCAAGATCCTCTGGTCGAAAAATGACCCTCAAAAAGATCTCAAAGATTCATTTGATATCAAAATTCAGAAAGTTCAGTGGCCATCTTTTAGTTTTTGCCTTATCTTCAATTAGTCATCTTCTAGAAAAAAGGCATTTGAGGTCCCAAACCCCTTCAAAATCTTAAATCTTCCCTAGGGGGTGAAAGGTTAGTTCTGGTTGTATTTCACCTTTATGGGTCCATAATATTCTTCAGACATCCAACTCTTGATCAGTCGGTGCCTATTTCTCCAGATCAATAAGGCCTTCGAAAAACCCCATAATAAATGGGAGCATTTGAAAAGCCAATCTACTAAGATTTCCCTAAAAAATGAGTAGCACATTTGGGCTAAGTGTCAAGTACTCTACTGAACCCCGAGAATTCACCAGAACTCCAAAATTCAGTCTATCAGTGGTCATTTCTCGGTAACTCTAAGAGCTTTAAAATATTATCACCCCAAACAGGTCCATCTAGAATTTCTACAAGCCTAGTCACCACATTTTGTCCAAATTAGGATAAAACACCTTTTGTCTATATTTGACACACTACCAGTTCCCGAGAACTCTCCCGCACTCAAAATTCTGCAAGGTTAAGCCCATTTTCTCAGTTTTTCCCATATCCTCGAAAGATTATTTCCCAAACCAGAGCAATGGAAGACGTATACTAGCTCAATATCACCATTTTTCAGTGGGCTATTGTCACTATGTCTCATCAAGTGACCCCCTTCGAAAAGCTCCTAGAGATTGCTTGGGAATCCAATGGTCAAACTATCAATTCATGTGGATTCCAAACTCTATGAATACTCTATGACCTTGATTTTTTCCACAGAGACTTCCAGCAATTCTAGGGGTTTTGAACACGATTTCCTACTTGGGTGTCGTAATTCATAATGGTTTGAACCTATGGCTCACAAAACCTGAGGGTCATCTTTTGTCTAAAGAGCTCAAAAATCAATTTTACCGTCTTACCCTTCCAATAATTATTTTAGAGTTTTTTAGGTCAATAAAACCCTATTTTCTCCAAGCTACCCTTATCGTAATTTGGTTTTGATTGATCCATTGCTATTGAAACATCCAAGACTTTGAAAATGTACTTTGAGTTTGCGTGTTTTTTAGCATGGGAACCCAAAAATTGAGGTAGCCAAGTAATAGGGATTTTTCCCATATAATTAAATTCGTTTAAGATTAATGAGCTCATCCTTTTGGATTTTAGCTCATTAATACCCATTAATGTATTCACACTTAAAAGCTTTAGGCCGACACCCTTGGATGAGTATCCCCCTTGTGCACCCCATGTACCTCTAGGATCATTCACTTGAATTTGGAATATTCATGAATCTTTCATAGCACAAACACTTTTAGCCCTTGATTCCTTTCAACCAACCAAAGGAGATGGTTTGCTCCCAAAACTACATGCTCAACCATTAATCTTGTACACATTTGTGCACCCTCCGTAGATGAAAATATTTGAATTTCAAATATCTACACAACCCCATCCTACCCCACATCTAGTACAACTCACTTCAACCCAAGATTAGTCACGACCAATGGGAGGGGAGTCTTACTCCCCACACCATGTAATCCTAGCCATCCACCTCCCATCTTCCAAGATTAAATGCTAACCCTTAACCCAACCTCCCAAGGCCTATAAATAACCCAAATTTCATGCAAATAATGGAAAAAAATCAGTGAGCTTTCTGAGGAAAAAAAGAGAGGAAAGAAAAGGAAAGAAAGAGGAGAAAAAGTGGGAAAGGCTCAAGTGTTTATCCCTAACCCCAAACCCTAAGAAAGGTAAGCCTAAACCCTAATCCCAAAGTGTTTAGTTAATCCTTCTATGCGTAAATCATGTTGCTTTTATGGGGCCCTCAAAACGGGTCAAACCACAAAAGGCAGGTTATTGAATTTTTTTAGCAACTGATGCCTGAATTTTAACTTGAACTAAAATTCAGGTGTTAGCATAAAATTCAGGCGTTAAGCCTGTGTAAAACACAAATAGAGAGCTCATCACTGCAAATACATATTTCTCTTCTAAATCAATCCAAGTAAGATTAATCATACACTACTAAAATCCTAAGTGTATCTGACACCTGAACTTTACCTAGGAGACAACGTCGGTGTCGTGGCTGCTACGTCAACACGGTCAGGTTGAGTCACCCTACCTAATCACTACCTTTCAACCCTTGCTGACCTTTTACGGTCTCCACCTTACCCTAGGGTCATGTCGTAGTGGTTCATAATTCAAAGACCTTAGGACTTGGCCATAGCCTAAATAGGTCCTAAAAACACCCTCACATTGGTGTAACATAGTCCGGACCCCCATTTCACTAACATGTTTCAATAGCAAAGAGTACTCTATGAGTATATAAATAACATAAAATGAACCTACCTTGAATCACTCTCACACCTATACATACTTGACTACCGAGATTTGCACACACAACAAACCTCTAAACTTACATGCAGTTTTATCCCGACAAAACCCTAGGAACACCGAATCACGTAAGATCAGGTATGTAAGTAGCCTGAGACTATATCTCAAGTGCAACTGTAATGATCACACCATAGGGGTGTTCAAGAACAACAACTTTATATCCGATAGGCACATAACCCTATGGCACTTTATGGCATACATGCTATGAAAAACCACCTTAAAAAGGTGAGTGGTTGGGGTGCCCAACTACAAAAAATAGCTTACCCTACTCTTTGGAGAATTAGGCCAGTATTAGGAGTAAACCATCTAAACCTCATTGTTTAAACTTCCTTTCTCCTAGAAAGGAAACCGATGTCCAACTCCGTTGGTAAACCTGAGTTGGTGGTGACTCCCAAGAATGCCTAACCTGAGGGTTAGCACACTTTCACCTTAACCCAACATGGCAGGGACCTGTAGCAGCTTGCTCCAAAAAACCCAATGTCCACAAAATGGCGACTTCACTAGGGACTCACTATTTGATCTCTACACATGTATCTTATACTTGTCAGAGTTGTGCCTTTCATTATTTGCATGCTTTATCATCTGCTTGTATGATTGTATATTTGTTGCTTTCAATAACATATGTTCACATAGATCTAGGTCATTCCATCACTTAGTAAGATCAATACTCATCATTAACAATTAATCAAATTTGCATCTTAGGTTTCCGTTGGGGACTCACTGTTTGATCTCTACACATGTATCGTATACTTGTCATAGTTGTGCCTTTCATTATTGGCATGCTTTATCATCTGCATGTATGCTTATTTTTTTTATTACTTTCAATAACATATGCTTACATAGATCTAGGTCATTCCATTAGTTAATAGGATCAATACTCATCATCAATAATTAATCAGATTTGCATCTTAGTTTTAGAAAACACACTCACATTATATCTAGGACAGATTGAACTACTTAGTAGGATCAAAATTTACTTTGAACAACTTGTTTGCAAACATGTATGATTTTCCATTCTTTATTATAACGAGTTCTTAGGATATGAAAGATTCACACTACACTTGCACTCATGAGCCCCCTTTATTTTCTCCTTATTTTCTTTTTGTCATTACCTACCAATGGATCGACATTGGCACACATTTAGGATGAGAACAATGCTAGTGTCATCACTATTACATCAGCACAATCGAGGTGAATTATCTAAGCTAGTCACTATTCCCATGATTTGATTTTTTCAGGGAGGTGGTTAGACTGGTTCACCTAACTTATAGATTCTATAAAAAAAATCATGCATTTAGATTCATTGTAGGCTAGAGTTGTTATAGGACACTAACATAATACTTTTCTAGTGGTCTAGAGTTAGACAAGATGTTAGATCTAGGACTTTCTTACTTGCATGCTTCAATTAAAGCTAACTATTTTTTTAGTCCCAACAGTCAGATGAGTCCCCACTGGCACAACTAACTGTTGGTTACATGACAACTAACCATTACATCATGACTGAATGTCTAATCAGTCATGTTGACTTTTTCCAACAAAGTCAAGGATTCATGTCTAGTTTTTTATATACACATATATATACAGTTAATTTTTTTTCATGTTTCTCACATCTTACTTATATCTAGATAAGTCCCACCTCCTTTTCCTACTAATCTCAAAGTTAAATTAATCGATTTCCATTCATCCTAACCAAAGCATCATGTACATAAAATCATATCTTTCAAATCATTCAAAACTCTCTTCAACTCTCATATATTTTATCCACTTTCGAGTTATTTCACATCTCAATCAAGCTACTCAGTTATTCAAATTTTCCAAAGTCAAGCTAATTCATTCCCATTAATCAAACCATTGTATTAAAAAAGGGTATAAAATCACTTCTCAAATCATTTTTCATATTTTACCATCTTCCATATATCCCTTTTTTTAATAAATCATTTGTTCATTCATACTTAAACTAATTATCCCTACTAATTCTAATAAAATCATTCTATACATAGAATAAGCATAAGTTATGTTCCTCAAATTATTTTACTTACAAATTTATTATCCCATTAACATAAATACAAATTATTCATTCATCTATATTTAACTTTAGAAGATTTTTTAAGATTTTCATATTCTACCTACCTTCAAAGTGTCTTTTATTTATATATGTATAAACCATTCATTCTTTCACATTTAACTTTTATAAATTTATAACTTTTCAAATTTCATACCCACCTATTTCTCAAAATAAATACAAGTCATTCACATTACAAAACATCTTATAAAATGTTTTCATATAAGTCATTCAATCATGTTTCCAAAATGCAAATTAATCAAACCATTTCAAACATAGGTAAAAAAAATTAAAACATAAAATTAGATCTCTCAAATTACTTACAACATTTTTTATATCTACATCTAGGTTTTTTGTCATCTCATTTCATGTAAATGTAAATCATTCATTCATTCATATTTTCAAAAATCAAACCAACTTATATATAAGAAAAATAAATGAAAACATATCTTTTAAAACTTTTTTTCAAATTTATTTCCAACATATTTTAAATCCTTAAGAGATATATAAACTATTAAAAATCAAACTAATAAAGTTCAATCAACCCATGTTATATAATGAAAGAATCAATAAAAACATAAAACCATTTCAATCAAACAATCGTCAACGATTATCATATTATACAAACTCCTAAGTCATTTTGTGACCTGATCATTCATTCACATTTTCTAAAGTTAAACTGGCTAATGAAACCATTCTATATTATTTATCACAAATTATTTTTGAAAACTTTGACTGTTGAGTCATTTCATGACCTGCTCATTCATTCATTTTTTCTAAAATTCATTTTATACATATCTAGAATCAATAAAAACATGAATCATCCCTCTCAAATTATTTTCTATAAACTTTCAAAATCATTTTATGACCTACTCATTCATTCATATTTTTTAAAAGTCATTCAATACATATTTAAAATCAATAAAATACATAAATCATTCCTCTCAATTTATTTTTGAAAATTCTATATCCTACAAAATTTCAAATCATTTTATGACCAATTCATCCATCCATATTTCTTTTCAAGTTATTTGTCCCTCATATTATACATTAAGAACTTTAATACACCCACCTCAGTAGTTTCTCTCTTCTTGCATCTATAAACCCATTTACAACTTTGAAAGTCTTGACTAGCTATGGATGAGGCCTACTAGCAAGGTCAACTTTCTTCACAATATTGTGGGATTCTTCTGGCAATTTGCATAGTTCCTACAATTCGAGTCATAGTCTTCTTTGGTATCTCTCCTACACAATCATATTAATACTAATGGGTCTCTTTACAAATCATCTCAACAAAACTAACAAACCACTTATACAGAGAATCATTTGCACAAGGGGTTTCCCATCATTACTTCCAATCCATTCCATGCTCCAGCTATATTCTCTTTCACAAGGAAAAAGGTCAATCCTACTAAGCAAACCAAACCTCATGATCTCTTTTCTGATTAATCAAAATCTAGTTTTGTCTATATAAGATCACATTAATTTATTACATTTCTATATATTTTCAAAATTTTCATGGACAAGAATCCTGACAATAGTTTTTTATGAGGGAAAACCCCTTTTGTTCATTCTATACTTTTAATGAAAATATTTTGTCTTTCAATATTTAAAAACCATCATAACAAACCTAGAATTCTGGGGCAGCTAGTAGGATCAAACATGCAAAACATTCTAGAAGAAGGATCTCATACTCAAGAAACTATGCTATCAAGCATTCACCTAGAACCTCCTTAGACATCTTTATCATGGAAGCTTTAGAACCATCAAGGGAACCAGCATACATACCTAGTAGTTGCCAAGACATTTTCTTCTCCCACACTGCCATTCCATCCATGCACCGAGCTTGGAATACTCACCATATCAACCAAGCCAAAAAGATCCACCTACATGGTAAATAGATCATGGGAGAGGGAAAAGAGTTAAAACAAGCTTATTCCCCCAATATAGATTACCAAAATTTATACCCTGATGGCACCTTTTGAGTAGACTTCCGGTCTCGAAACTTACAAAGTACAATGGAAGAGGATGTCCCCACACACACTTATAGACATATTACAATGAAATGTTTCAACTCGTAAAACACAAGGGACTCCTCATCCATGTATTCTCGCAAAACCTAGAGGGCCACGCCCTTAGATGGTTTACAAACCTAGAGAGGGGAAAGCTCTAGAACTGGAAAGAGTTATCACAAGTCTTTCTAGAGCATTTCAAAACCAATTTGGACTTCTTACCCCTTAGGTTAGGCTTGGAGAGAATAAGACTTGAACCGTATGAAAACATTCGAGAGTACGTTCTCCGATAGAGACTTTTAACTTCTACACTTCAAAGAACTTTGGAAGAAGTTGACATGACGTCAACCTTCATAAAAACCTTAGGCTCTACATATGAGATAATGGCCTAAACATGTGATAAATTTGCATCAATGATAAGAGTCGCATCTAGCATTGAGCATGCCATGCAGAAAGGTTGGATCTAGGAGATCTAGGTACCCCTGGGGACCACACGAAATGAGCCAAAACTTTTTCCAACTATATCTCTCTCGTCTATGACCTTAGCAACTCAATCCTACCAATACTGTCAGTGTCCTATATTTCCATTACCTACCCAGGACACTCATAGCTACAACAGCATTCCAACATCACAATGCCAACCCTCATCATCTAGGGTAAAGAAGACTAGACTCACTCTTCTCCTCTTAAAAGAACTAAGAAGGAATTCACCCCTTTACCTTGTTCCATCAATCACATGCTGACTAATCTTGTCGACAATGGGCATCTCCAGCTACTACCTCTAAGGCCGCCGCCCAATCCTCTCCCAAGGAGGTATAACTTGAAAGAATATTGCACTCCTATCAAGGTTTCGGGCACCCCACCAACAACTGATTCCAATTAAAACATGTCATTCAAGACTTCATTGACCGAGGGACCATCAATATCAATGCAATAAGACAACCTTGAAGACTTTGAAGACATTATAAACCAATATATTTTCCTTCTCTTGTAACAATGTATAAATTGAACTACGAACTGGCTTAATTATGATCTTTATATCAGGTACGTAGGCAACTTGCAAGTCATCTTTTATACTCCAAGTGCAACCCCTTCCATATAAATAAAATATTTTTAACAAGACATAGTTCTGTATGTTAATATGATATACCCCTTCTTCATCATCTACACATGACCAAGCCTCGGTTTGCCAAAGTTGTATGAGGAAGAGATCCTGATCACAGGCATAAGTTCTTGCATAGATCCTACTTTAAATGTTGCCTCAAAATGAACAATATCAATTCAATAAATATACTTAACATAGTTCGAGCATGCATCATGTTCGGAAAAGCACACATTTATCAAATTCCATCATTCAAAATTATTACATAACTTTGTAAAACTTCACATTTTTTGAATAAAAAATTTCTAAAATTCGTGTATAACTTCTTACACATTGTATTTCTTCGACTCCTGGATTCCCTCTGGATAAACAACAACAAATAGCTTTATCCCAACTATTTGGGGTCGGCTACACAAATCCTATTATGCCATTCTACTCTATTTAGGGCCATATCTACCGTTAAATTATAAGCTACCATGTCCCTCCTTACTACGCCCACCTAGGTCAATTTTGGTCTTCCTCTAGTCCTTCTAGCACTTTCAACTTGTATTGTCTCACTCCACCTCACTGGTGCAATCATTGGTCTTCGTTGCATATGCCCAGACCATCCCAATTGACTTTCCCTCATTTTATCACCTATTGGTGATACGCCTAAACTCCCATGAATGGATTCATTCCAAATTTTTTATCCTTTCTAGTCTTGTCACTCATCCATCTCACCATCCTCATTTCAACTACACTCATTTTATGTACGTGTTGCTTGTTGGCTGCCCAACATTCTGCTCTGTTATTTTTGGCTTTATTCTCTAGCAGTAGTTAGATCTAATCTAACGATTGGAGGCTTATTTTAGAGAAAAAAAGAACTCCTTTGCTGGTAGGAGTTGTTGCGAAAAGGGCAATCTTATAGCAAAAAGGTGTGTAAACCCTAATTTTAATTAGGGAAAAGAAAAAAAATAGGGCAGTCTTATAGCAGGGTTTTTTTTTCTACTTGGCTTTCTTCTTCTCAGGGTTTTGAGGGGGTGAGAGAGAGAAAGGGTGTACAAGAGCTTTGGTGTGGGTTTTTGGGTTTAGAATTACACACTTCTTGTATGGATTTCACATTACATAGTGAAGAAGATTGTTTCTCTCCCGTGGATGTAGGCACATCACCAAACCATGTAAATCTTTGTGTCTTCTATTTTTTGTGCTTTGATATTTTCTATTTATATTCTTGTTAATTCATACTGGAATGTTGATGCGAATCACAACAAGTGGTATCAAAGAACCGGGTTTCAACTAGGGAGGATTGGAATTAAGAATAAGTTCTTGATTACTGGAACTCAGTACGATGACAGGGAAAGGATTATCAATGGCCAATTTCCAGGTGCAGCCCTTTGATGGGAAAAATAACATTAGCCTGTGGCAAAGTGCGGTTGAAGATATTATGGTGCAACAAGGGCTAATCAAAACATTATTTGGCAATGAAAAGAAGCTAGGAACCATGTCTGACAATGACTAGGAGGAACTTGTGTCACATCCTAAAACCCATACC
>JAOXJP010230730.1:0-10744 GCA_025762735.1 Platanus orientalis
GAAGCCCTTAGGATGGAGGAAGATGAAGAAATCTCCTAATTCAATGCCAAGTTGTAAAACTTGGTGAACATCATGAGAAGTTTAGGTGAGGACATCCCTTAGTCTAAAGGGGTTAGGAAAGTACGTACTTAGGTCCCTACCCAAAAGGTTTAGGCCTAAGGTCACCACCATAGAGGAGAGAAAATACCTAGAAGTCATGAAGTTAGAGGAGTTAATTAGCTCACTTCAAACTTTTGAAGTGACCATCAAGGAACATGCCAAGAAGAAGGGCATCGTCCTTATAGTAGAAGATCCCTCCGAATCAAATAAGGATTCAGATGATGACGTGGCCCTTATTGCCAAAAGGTTTAAGAGGTTCTTTAAGAGAAATACCAAGGATTACTCCAAGAACAAGAAAATGAGAAAGTCTTACCCCGATTACAAAAAGAAGAATGACTTCTCCAAATAACCACCCATTTGTTATGAATGCAAAGGTAGGGGGCAAATTACTGAAGATTGTGGCAATAAAAAACAAGTATAGGTCAAAGGGCAAGGCTATGGCAGCCATATAGGGTGATGAGTCCGAGACTTCGGAACATGAATCCCAAAGTAGTGAGGAAGCTCCCTTACAAGAGGTCAATGCTTTTATGGCCTTTGGAACTCTCATGAGTTCACTTTTGGAGTCTAACGACTCAAGTGAAGATGAGGGAGAGTATGAAGAAGATGAGGAGACTTATGATGCACAAGAGACATTTGATGACCTCTTTGTGGAAAGTATAGAGTTGGGAAAAAAGAATAAGCAACTTAAGAGGGAAATCATTGAATTAATTAAAAGTTAAAGTACCTCGAAGACACTTTCTCCACTCTTAAACAAGAATCTTATTTGAAAAGTGAAAAAGAAAAGGATATTTTCAAAGAATAATATTTTCACCTGTGTCAAGGAGGAAATGAACCTAAAAATAGTGGAATTAGAAAAGAAGTGTAATGATTTTAGACTATTTCTAAGCTTAGAAAAGGATAATAGGAAGCATGAGAAGAGAATATTTTTTTTAGGACAATAAAAAATTGTCTAACAAGGTTCTTGAACTTGAAGAGAAGCTCAAAACCTTAGACGAGGAAAATGATGACTCTCATAGTGATAACTCACTCATTCAAGAGTTGGAAGACCAAGTCAAAACTCTAAATGAGAGGAACAAATTCATAAACTTGACTTGTGCTCAACTTACAAGGAAGTCCCTTAATTACCTCAAACAAATCAAAGAGCTTGAAGAAGAACATCTCAATGATTGCCCAAGAAAATTGGAAGTTTGAGAAGATGCTCATTATGGGTAAAGAGCATGGGGATATGACCGGACTAGGTTATAATTCTAAGGCCAATTCCTCATCCTCAACTCAAAGACCCAAGAATGACTTTGTTAAAGCCAAAGGATCTACTCAACCACCTCCACAATCTTCTACCAAGGGAAAATAAAAGGTAAAACCACAATGACCTTATCAAAGGTCCAACAGGGTTGATAAGAAAATACCTCATTCAAAGGTAAAGCACCTATGAGTCAAGGTAGAGATTGAGAGAGATCCATGTAACCCCAATTTTAGATCCTATACACAAGTAGTTGAGAGTATATCTCAATCCAACCAAATATCTTCCTCTAAAGGAGCTTAAGGGATAAGCAAGCCTTATTCTTATGCCAAGGAGGCATGAAACAAATTTTAAGTAAACAAGGCTTCCACTTCTAGAGGATTCCAAAGGAATGCCTCCATTTTTAAGAAGATTAAGGCATAACCTAGTCAATATAGGAGACCTAGAAGAGCCCAACAATATTTCTATAATGAACAACCTAGAAGGAAGACAACTCAATCCCATGCACCTAGAAGTCCCTTATTCTATTGCTACTATTGTGGCTTAGAAAGACACATTAAGGTGGATTATAGAAAGAGGGAAAATGATACGAAATTCTAAAGAATGGTAACTCGAAGAATGCAAAATGAGAAGAATGTCAATAAAAGAAACTATTTTTAAACTATTGAAAATAAAAACCTTCAAAGAAAGAAGGATTTAGTCCAACAAAGAGCCAAAATGCAAATCTCTAAACCTTCCAAGGTTAAGAGAGTATAGGTGAAAAAAGATGACTCGAAGTGTTTGGTCATTCACACCACACTAAGAGCCGGAAGCTCATCAAGATGGTATCTTGATAGTGGGTGTTCTAGACATATGTTTGGTGAGAGAGATTTGTTTACCAAACTTGAGGATGCTCAAGGTGGATATGTCACATTTGGTGATGGAAACACCGCCAAAATCATTGGGATAGGAACCATTGTAGCCCTTAACATTCCACAACTCACCGAGGCTCTTTATGTGTAAGGCCTTAAGCACAACTTGATAAGCATTAACTAAATATGTGATAAAGGCTATAAAGTGCAATTTGGCAAAGATGGATGTGTGATTAAGGATCATAAAGAATACAACATCCTAGCCGAAGGAGTGAGGATAAGTGAAAATTGCTATTTCATTGAATCTCATCTTTAATAAGGAGACACTTGTCTTATGATCTAAAAAGATGAGACCAATATTTGACATTAAAGATTAGGACACCTCAACTTTAAGGATCTTGTAAAACTTAGCAAGAAAGAGATAGTCAAAGACATTCCCAAGCTAAGCAAAGTTGACAACCTAATGTACAAAGGTTGCCAAATGAAAAAATAAACTAGAGTCTCTTACAAGAAAGTTACATCAATAGGGACTACTAGACCCCTAAAACTTCTTTATATGGACTTGACTGATCCAACTAAAATGGAGACTCTAAGTGGGAAGAAGTATTTCATGGTGGTGGTTGATGATTTCTCGAGATACATTTAGGTAGCATTTTTAAGAGAGAAATCTGAGGCTTTTAATGAATTCTTGAACATTTGTATGAGTATTCAAGTTTTAAAAAAAATCTAACCATAAAGAAAATTTAATGCGATCATGGAAGAGAATTTAAAAATCATAAATTTTCAAATTAGTGTGAAGAGTTAGGAGTAAAACATGAGTTTTCAGCCCCTAAAACTCCCCAACAAAATGGAGTGGCTGAAAGGAAGAATATAACTCTTCTCAACATGGTTACATCAATGCTCATTAGCAAAAATATAGCTAAGAGGTTTTGGACTGAGGCAATTAGCAAACGTGCTATATCTCTAACAGTGTCTATCTTAGACCGGGTACATCCAAAACACCCTATGAATTGGGAGTGGCAAAAAGCCAACTATCAAATACTTTAAAGTATTTGACAACACTTGTTATGTTCTTTGAAATAGAGAACATCTAGAAAAGTTTGATGGAAAGAGCGATGAGGCCATGCTCTTAGGATGCTCCACAAATAGTAGAGCCTACAGTGTCTACAACATTAGAACTTACACCATGGAGGAGTTGATAAATGTAGAGGTAGATCACTTTGAGGAAACTTATGAGCAATGAAACTTGCCAGTGGTATTGTTTGACCATGAGAATGAGAGCTCATCTAAATTAGAAATTGAGAAATCCCAAGAGGATCAAGAAAAACACTCTTCTCAATTTAGTTTTGAGGATGATGTTAAAGAAATTCAACTTTAGCCCAAGGACAAGAGACTCACTAAGGGGTTGTCATAAGGTAACATTATGATGATCCCAACATTTGAGTGAAGACTAGGAGACAAATTGAAAATATCCTTAGTCACTTTTGCTTCACATCCAAGATAGATCCAAAACATGTTAAGGAGGCTTTAAATGATCTAGAATGGATCTTGGCCATAAAAGAGGAACTAAATCAATTTCAAATGAATGATGTATTGTTTATCACTGAAATACCAACTAATAAGAATGTCATTGGTAACAAATGGATTTTCAAGAACAAACATGATGAACATGGTATAGTGATAAGGAACAAGGCTAAATTTGTTGTAAAGGGATATGCCCAAATAAAATACATTAATTTTGAGGAGACATTTTCTCCTATTGCGATGTTGGAGTCCATTAGGATCCTCTTATCCATAGCATGCCATTTTTAATTTAAATTATATCAAATGGACGACAAGAGTGTATTCCTAAATGTAATTCTCCAAGAAGAAGTATACATCAAGTAACCAGAGGGATTTTTTGATCCTCACTTACCAAACTATGTATATAGACTTAAGAAGGCATTTTATAGTCTCAAGCAAGCTCTAAGAGCTTGTATGAGAGATTCACTAGATTTCTTCTTCATCACCATTTTGATCAAGAAAGTGTAGACAAAACAGTCTTCATTAAGAAGCAAAATAATCACATACTCATTGCTCAGATATATGTAGATGATATCATTTTTGGGTCTACCGGTGAGGAGATGTCTTATGGTTTTGCCCAAACAGTGAAATCAGAATTTGAGATGAGTATGAAAGGAGAACTAAGGTTCTTCTTGGGTTTTCAAATGAAACAATCAAATGATGACATATTTTTTAGCCAAACCAAGTTTACAAAAGACCTAGTCTTCAAGTTTGGGTTGCAAGAATACAAACCAGCTAACACCCCCATTAGCACAAGTGATAAGATCACTAAAGACCTTGAGGAAGCCGAGGTTGACTCCACCTACTATATGAGCATTATTGGGTGTTTGCTCTACTTGACTGCAAGCAGACTAGACATTGCCTTTAGTGTAGGTGTGTGTACTAGATATCAAGATGCCCCTAAAGAGTCACATCTTAAGGCAACTAAGAAGATTATCCGTTATGTCTATAGGACTACAAAGTTTGGGTTGTGTTAGCCATTTGACACCACATCTGAGATTATAGGGTACTCAGATACTGATTGGGATGACGATGTGGAGGATCACAAAAACACGAGTAGATGTTGCTTCTATATAGGCAACAATCTTATTTCTTGGCATAACAGAAAACAAAACTCCATCTCATTGTCGAGGTTGAGTATATTGCGACTGGTAGTGGATGCACCTAACTCTCATGAATATAACAAATGCTAAGAGACTACGAGTTAGAATAAAGCACCATGAGTCTATTTGTAGATAATAAAAGTGTCATTGACATCTCCAATAATCCTGTCCAACATTAAAGGACAAAGCACATTAACATAAGACACCATTTCATCTGCCAATTGGTGGAAGAAAAGGTTGTGTCCTTGAATTATGTCAAGACCAAAGATTAACTTGTAGATATCTCAATCAAACCTCTTGATTCCAAGCGGTTTGAGTACCTTCGAAGTGCTATAGGGTAATGCACCATTTAGGGAAACCATGTGGGCTATCCCAAGTTCATGGGTGCAGTGATAGGAGAGGATAAGGATCAAGGGAGCTTCAGTAGTACTTTGGTAGAAAGTGGGGAGATCCCACTCCAAAATTTTGAGCAAAAAATGCTCAACACTAGAGTCACAATTGGTTACTTGATTTGCAATCTATTAGCCCAAAATTGATTGTAGATCACGCAATCGATTACGCTTAAACCAATTGCAGATCATGCAATCAATTTCAGGGGTTGGGGTTAATGTTTGCATGTGATTCAAATAGGCACCGAATGAGTTTTTCACTCATTTTCTCACTCGTCTTCATGCCTATTCCTCTCCCCAGAGCTTTTCAACCAAGATTTTTGATCTCCCACCTAAAAACCCTAGTTTTTACTCCTTCACCATTCCTCCTCACATGAAGAAGACCACATCCAAAAGAAGGTCATCCTCAAATCCTTTCCAGAATCCCGAGAAGCTGCCTATGGTGGATTCTCTACCCCAACCACGTTCGAAGAGGAATATGGGCTCCTTTTCTCCCTGCCACGATGCCACAAGCTTAAAGTGGTACCAAAGGATCTTTTCTAGAAGATCCATTATCATAGAACATTTTGTAGATCCCAAGACTCTCCACATGGCCATACTAAAGGAGATCTTCGAAGATAGACAGTGGATGCCCCTCATTTCTATGATCAGGCCCATCTAAGAAGAAGCAGTGCACATTTTCTACACTAACTTCTCCGATATCAACAATGAGAAAAACAGTGCATGGGGTGCCTTTGAAGGTTAGCCCCAATTTCATCTCACATCTTTTGGAGGTGCCTCGAGTCACACAAGACCCCATAGTCTTCCCAATCCACAAGCTCTTTATGGAGAGAACAGGGAGCATAGGTAGAGAGATTGTGTGGCCACTTCATCAACTGGTCCGAGAAGCTCTCACACAAGGACTGTCGACCAATCATCTAAGTCTTCCACCAGAAATTTACCTACAACATCCTCCCTACCACCAACAGGAGCAGTCTCACTAACGACACTACCTAATTTATCGATGCCATCCTTGACTCGCAGAGGGTTGACCTACCCTCCATCATCTGCTACATGATGTTATGGGCACATGAGTTAACACACTACACCGGTAGCCTTCCTTATCCGATGTTGGTCGCTCGTATCAAGCAGGTGGAGAAGGTGCCCTTCAAGGTAGCCTAAGGGCAGGAAAGACGAGAGATCTGTGGGTCATGGAACCCTAAAGAAGATGGGTCTATTCCAGACCAGTGCTGTAGCATCTTCCTCTACCTCTACATTGCGACCCAGGTCATCTAGAGCTCGTTCTACTTTTGTGAAGTCCTCTATGATGGGACTTCTCTATATGTTGGTGCGTAAGGTCTCGAAGGTTTTGAAGAACCAGAAGACCGTTGCCTCAAATAAGAGAAAGCTGGTGGCAGGTTATAATGTCAATCATCCATACCATCTCATCGAGCTGGGATCAATTAATGGGTCTAAGAGTGATGCTGAGGCCGAGGGTGAGGAGGCTTTCAATGTACCAACCCCTCAATTTTAGGAGGATCCTTATTCTGAGGATGAGGATGCAGTTGGAGGTGGTGACATAATAGATGATGATGATGAGGAGGAGGATGAGGAGGAGAGTGAGAGTGAGAGTGATGAGGGAGATGCTAGAGGTGCCATAAATGTAGATGAGAGTGAGAGTGACTCTAGAGATGATTGAATTTATGGTTTCACCCAGATTTTTGCCCTAGGGGCATGTATTTTTTTAGTATTACTTTGCCTAGATGGCAAATAGTTGTATAAATGGTTGTACTGCCCTATAGGGGCTCTTGTCTTGTTTAAGACTTGTATTTTTGTTGTACTTAGGGGAGTCCCCTAGTGTTTAAATTATAGCCTCATGGGCTTGCTTTTGTAATTCACTTTTATTATGAATGAATGAATAGAGCTTACCCAAAAAAAATTCTCTTTTTTATGGCTTATGGTTTGCATGTTTAAATACTTATCAATTCTTGCCAAAAAGGGGGATAAATAGTTCAAATCTACATGAGATGTGGTTATGAGATATAAAAGTGAGGGAGAATCACTTTAGACATGTAGGGGAGTTTCACCCAACATATAGGGAGAGTAGAGCACTCAAATATGGGGAGTATACACCAACCAAAATAAAACAAACTTATATAAACTTTTGAACTTTAAGCACCTAATTTTATCTCATACACTTTCTCTTTATCTTGTCCATATCTTTGTCTTTTGGCATAAGGAAGGTGGTTGTGATTGCAGGCCTCGTTAACTCAAAACACAAGTCATAAAGACTAAGATGTTGAGCTTAATGTCTAACGTTGTGTTTATTTAAGTGCATGTAATTGGGTTTTGGAGAATCATGTATATAGTGTATCTCAGTGCATTTGGGTTTTTCCATAAAATTGACAATGGGGAGATTGTTGATGTATGTCAATCCCATGGTCAAATGTGCAGTGGTATGTGTCTTGTAAGTGTCCTATGCTCTCACAAGTTTAAGACATAAAAATAAGAAGGACCAAAGACCTGAAGAAGAGACTGGAAGCTACCTCGGATTTGTCACACCAAGAAATGTATAAAACATGCATTGCATTTCATTTTAATATCTTAAAACTAATGCAGATATGGTGGTAGGTCTCTCACAAAACTCAAAGCTAAAAGACCCAAGGACAGACCCCCCACAGTGCCAAAATTCAAGTGCTAAAAATCTAGGAGCTGTAATCGATTGCGGATCAAGCAATCGGTTGTGAATCACGTAATTGATTGCGAGCGAAATCTGGGTATAATCTGAGACTCCTAAGGCCAACACTCATAGGTCATAATCGGTTGCAAAATCGATTTGGACCAAAATTTTCAGACTCAATCGATTAGGGATCAAGCAATCTATTGAGAGCCATAATCAATTACGATGGCATTTTTTGAACAAATTTAAAACATGAATTCCAAGAAGAGTTTTTTGAAATTTGAACTCCATTTTTCAAATCTAAGGCTTCAAAATGTTACCCCTTATAAAAGATTTCAATCTAAAGGCCATGGGTGTTCCTCAACCCTATAAAAGGAACTTTTTCCATTAGGGTAAATAACTCCAACACTCCAAGCTATTTTTAGAGAGAGCTTAAAAGTTTACTATATTGAGAGCATCCTTCACTGTAAAAAACACAATTTTCCACTGGTTTTGAGCTTGAGTAGCTAACATCTTTTACTAGATATATTATCTCTTTCTCTCCTCTTAAATATCATTCTACTACTATTGAAGAGAAGTTGTAGTGAGCTACTCCCTAAAGGAAACTCACATTTGGTTGAGCTCAAGGAGCACTAGAACCAAGTACTTGGAGCTTGTGAGTAGTTAAGGTAAACTAGCTCAACAAGAAGCACCCTATTTTGAGCAACTAACAACATCAACCAACGTGTGGTAATATTTGCTTGAATTTGCATTCATTATTATTATTGTTCTTGCTTTGCTTACCGAAGACACTAGAAGCTTGACTACCTCCATTGAAGACACCGAAACTAGTACACACTTGCCAGAGACACCAAGTGCTATTGTTTAGCTTGCTTGTGAGCAAGTAGGTAGGTTTGTATATTGACCTAGGTTGTAATAGTACTTAAATGAAATATACCTAAGCTCGGTAGTGAGCTTTAAAAGAGTAGACATAGGCCTAGTGTCGAACCACTATAAATCTCTTATTGTGGTTTTGTGTGTGTGATTGTTTGTCTCTTTACTTGAATGTTCTCTACTACTCTTGCAAAGTACATGTTTGACAAAATACTTGAGTAAACACCTTAGAGCACACACACTTGGGTTAAGTTAAAAAGATTAAAATCAATCCCAAGTTAAAATTGAAAATTGGGTACATTAACTTAGAAATCTTATTCACCCCCCTCTAGGATTACTTTGAAACAATTTCACTAGAAATAACTCGAAAAATTGTGATCATACATGTTTATTTCTAATCTTTATATGAAAATCATTATTTCTGCTAATCCATATACGTGCACAACAAAATTAGTAGAAGAAAAAACATCAAAGATTCTTTAAGCCATCATAAAAACACTTCAATGCAAAATGTCCTCAACTAAGTAAAAGCATCAAATATTCAACCAAACCCATGTTGGTAACATATTGGTTAAACAACTTTCCATCTAAGCTCTTAGTTAAGAGGTCAACCAACATCTTCCTGAACTTTTATAGTTCCTTTGAGTACAAAACTGTAGCAACATTGTCATAGTAAAATTCTAATGAGCTTGATATTGAATCCATGATCCAAAGCTCTAAAATGAAATTACGCCGTCAAATAGCCCACAACGTTGCTTCATAACATGCTACAAACTTTGTATCTATAAAGGATATTGCCGTAATCATCTATTTAACATTTCTCCAAGATACAAGTCTTCTTATTAGCATAAAAATATGCCTAAAAGTGGATTTTTGGCTATCCATACATCTACCATAATCAGAGTTAGTGTATCTCACAATATCTAATGAATTAGACTGTCTATATGTGGGCAATACCCCATCAGCATCCTGGCTACTTAACAATGGTCCATACCAAGGCCATTATGATATTTACTATGCATTCCCACAATAAATGTACTATCAAGGTAAATTCATACTTGATGATACATCAAATTTCTCATTATTGAAGCATAAGGAATAGGATTTTAAAAATAATATGGAGATGGTAAACACTCTCACTGATTATACCATTCCCAATAAACCTCATATTTTCAATTTTTACTATCTTTGTAGTGTGAGAATGACAATAAACCAATATCCCTTGGACCATTCATGATATCTAATAAAATATGCTCTAATCGTTTATGTCATAAAACAGACGGACTTTTATTTAAATTAGACGGTTTCATATTAATACTACGACTCACATGTAAGGAATGATTGAGCATAAGAATATGAGTTTTTAACAAATAGAAATCATGATTAAGAAAATCAAAACCACATAACACTGATTTTTTATGTACAAAACTTATTTCCTCTAATTAAAAAGGAAAATCCATCATTGCTTATTCTAGAAAATTAGACTTCATCTATAAGAAAGCATATAAACAATACCATTTAGTTTCAAGACAAAACTATTTTCTAGGATTAACATATAAGTTCTTATATATTTAATTTTAGTTTCATCTCCATTTCTCATGTATATTTGTTTTTATTTAATCACTTACTCCATCAAAATTTCTGTATGGTATTAGTGAGATACTCATTTTCATGAGTGAATATAAAAATTAAAGTATTCAAGTCTTACTTTACTTTCTAGGCATTGTTAGTTAACTTAAGGTGACTAAATTGGGTGGATAGTGAGTTAATGATCATGGCAATAAGATAATCTTCTTTAACATTGAGACCTAACGTCCTAAGATTTTTAACAAAATTACTAATTTCAAAGATATATTCACAAACCCTTTTGACTTTGATACTTGAGGTTTGTGAATTTTCCTAAGATATTGCAAACTCAACTTTTTCTGGGCGAACAAATTTTTTATTAATTGTCATCAGATAATTTC
>JAOXJP010230731.1:0-10744 GCA_025762735.1 Platanus orientalis
TTTGTGGAGTGGTTGATTAACCCTAAATTCCTTGGAGTATATTTATGTACTATGGTCAACTAGGGATGGGTGATTTTTTTGAGGTTTTTTTGTGTGTGTGAGAGAGAGAGAAAGAATTTTGTAAGTGTCTCCCTTTCTTTTAGAATAGTGAAATCTTTTGGTAGCTCCGTGGTTTTTTTTTTCCAATTTGGGATTTTTCACATAAATCATGTGTTTTGTGGTATTCTTGTTTGTTTGTTTTTATTCTTTTGATTATTATTGCATCGCAGGATACTTGTATTGAAGGGTCTCAATCCCCAACAACTGCTAACAAAGCTTCATTCATGTGGAAGCAATATTGGGAATAATGGTAGAAGAATCACAAAGTTCATGGTTAAGAAATTCAATGGTATGAATTTCACGTTCTAAAAGATGAAGATAGCTGATTACCTCTATTAGTTGCTTGGAGGAAAAACAAGGAAACTTGCGACGATGTCATATTTAGATTAAGAGGTGCTCGATATAAAAGGCCTAAGTAATATTCGTCTCTCTTTCCCTCTATAGTTGTTAGTTACTTTTAATATATCTAAAGAGAAAACCATGAAAGATCTTATGACTGCTCTGTTGTTAATGTATGAGAAATCATTTGCTTCGAATAAAGTTTTCTAATGAAGAGATTGTTTCACATGAAGATGGTTGAGGGCGGAATTGTTGTTGAACATATAAATGAGTTCAACATAGTCACCATCTAGTTAACCTCAGTGGGCATAAACTTTGATGATGAAGTTAGGACCTTATTAATATTATCCATTTTAGCATAAAGTTATGATGGTTTGGTTATGGCATTAAGTAAATCCTTAAGTTTGGGGAAACTAAAATTCATTATGTGTAAGTGTTATTTTCAATGAGGAAGTTCGTAGAAAATCCTCAAATGAATCATCAGGGAGTGCATTGAATGTAGAGAATACAAGTGAGACATCTGAAAGAGGGCAAGACATGGGAGATCTAAATTAAGGGGTAGGTCAAAATCAGCAAAACCCAGGGTTGATTGCCGGAATTGTGAAAAGAATGGACACCTAAAGAAGGACTATTGGGCTCCAAAGAAGAAGAAGCATGGCAACAACAATAACAAGGAAAATGATAATAATTATGAATATTGCAGGTGTTGTTGCTGAAGATGATTTACTTCTTGCACTTGATTATAATATCTAAATCTTGGGTTATAGATTTCGGTGCCTCCTTTCATGTCACTGCAAATAGAGAATGTCTTAGGAATTATGTACAACATAATTATATAATGAGATGTTCAAATAAGATTGCCAAATGGAGGTACATGGAAGTTGAATGATGTCAAATATATACCATATTTAAAAATATATATGATTTCTGTTGATTGTCTCGCAGCTTTAAGTTATAAGATGACTTTCACGAGGGATTTATGGAAGGTCACCAAAAGTGCTATGGTTGTTACTCATGGAAAGAAGGAAGGTACCCTCTATCTAACCAGAAAAATAAATGGTTTAATTGCATTTACTAAAATAGGTGTAAATTTAGACACATGACACCATAGACTCGTGCATTTAAGTGAAAAATGATTGATGATTCTCCACTTTAAAGACAAGCTTCTAGGTCTTAAATTCTTCGAATTAGAGTTTTGTGAAGATTGTGTTTTGGAAAAACAAAAGAAAGTTGACTTCTCAAAAGTAGGAAGGTCACTAAGGTCAAAAAGGTTAGAACTAGTTCATATTGATGTGTGGAGGCCAACTCAAGTACCTTCTCTTGGTGGATCTTCTTACTTTGTTGCTTTTATTGATGATGCTATTAGGAAATTATGGATAAATGTCCTAAAGTACAAGTCTAATGTGTTTGATGTTTTCAAAAAGTGGAAAACCTTGGTTAAAATGAAATGGGTTTAAAATTTAAATGCCTAAGGTGTAACAATGGGGGTGAGTATTGCATTAAATAATATGAAAGATACTATGCTACAAATGGGGTGACTGTTCATCACAATGCACTTGCCTTTGCGAAGCACTATTCATCAATCGTGAAGTGTAACATCTCGTTTTATGCTTAAAGGGTAGAAAGGTAATTTGATACATATAAGGGGTAAAATTTTAATTTAACAGGTTTAGACAAATCTTAGAGTGGTTAAGAAAACCTTTGAACCAAGTTAGTAGTGTAGAGCCCAAGTTTGACCTTGAACCGATTGATTTTAAAAACTACCCCGAGTATGTTTTAAGGTAAGTTTACATGAAAATTTGTACAAACCCCAAGATAACTGGGGGGGCAATACATATATGTTTAGAAATATCTTAGAGTCTACTTTCTAACAAAACAAACGGTTCACAAATAGGAGTCTACTACTGGAAGTTATGACCGTTTTCCCGTAAGGTGTCAATGCTGTCAGGCCAACATAATTAGGGTGACTTCTCGGGCCCACCAGTACCAATTATGAGATAATCTTAGTACAATACATATACCCATATAAATCTCTTGAAGTCTCATTTTCAACCCAACAAACGATTCATAAAAATGAGTTTTCTAGAGGAAGTTATGGTCATTTTAGTGCGAAGTAGTCAAATCTAGAAAAGCCACCCGGGTCCATCCGACCCATCCTTATCAATCTGGCCAGATTGATCCAAACTTAGCGGATCAATCCGAATTTAGCCAGATCAATCCGGTCTTACATATTTTTTTTACAAAAAATGACCAAAAACATGCTGGATCAATCCAATTTGACCTAGTTTTTATTTTTTGAAGCTAAATTCAATTTTTCTTCATTTTGAGGAATGTGGGACCCTCCCAAATTGACCCAAAACCCTATAAATATCATAAAAAACACTAATGACCTAATTTACACTAAAAGAGAAAGAGTTAAAGAAGTTTGGGGAAAACTTGGGAGGTAAGTGTGAGAGTTCTTCCCCAATTGGGTAAGTTCTCTTCTAACTTTGAAAATAGGCTAGAATAAGTTTTTTTTCTCCCTAGATCTAACCTAAGTAAACCTGGATTTCTATTTCTTCACCTTAGTTTATGTATTCTAACCATGAAAAACTTTGTATGCTTTTAGAAGAAGGAAGAGCATTAAAAGGGAAGCAATTTGTAGAGAAAGATCATCTTGAAAGCTAAGGTTTGAACTAGTTGGTGAGTGGATATGTGGTTTATATTGCACGTTTTCTTTTCAGGTTCATAGAAATATGATTTCATTCTATGTGTACTAAAATTTGTGAATTCTAATTTCTATGAGAAAGGTTTATGAATTGGATATGTTGTTTATACACACTTTCCTTAGGATCATAGATTTGTATAAAATTATCTTAGATTTAGTGGTTCTACATCTATTCTTTATGATTTTGATTATTTCTTTATGTAGAACCTTGATTTCATGGATTGTGTGAGTGAATATGTTGTTTATGCACACTTTCCTTTATTAGGATCTTAGAAATGTGATTTCTCCTCCTTGATTATTAAGATTTATGTGTTTCAATCTTTATGTGGATGGTTTGTAAGTGAATATACATTTATACTACACCTTCTATTTCTAGGTTCTTAAAAATGTGACTATATTCTGTGTTAATATTTTTTGATTAACCCCTATGGAAATTGGTTGTGTGAACGGATGAGCTCTATGTGCATGATTTTTCCTCTTCCTAAAACACTAGATTTGTTGAGGATGAACTTTGCTTTGGTGACTCTATATTTAAACCTCATGAGAATGTTGATTTCCTTATGTGGATTCTAGATTTCTTTAATATGAGCATGATTGAGGGATTTTTTTACCCCATTATTATATGTTATTGGAAGTTGGAGTTAACCATATAGTGGTAGTGCTCTAATTCATTGAGTTTGGTAATCTCTACTATTGTTGAAAAGTTTATGGAGTTGGATTTATATGATTTGAAGGGAGTAATGAGTATCTTGTGGTTTCTTGGTTTATTTCATTAATTTCTCTTAAAACCCCTCTAAATGCTTACTCCCCACCTAATTAATGAAATGATACGATTAGATCTTCATAATTTGTGTATCTTTATCATGCTTATTGACATCATATGTTAGTCCAATACTCTCTTTGGTGTGTTTGATTCGATTCATGTTATACCATGACGAATTTTGTCAATTCTATTGATCCTTATGTGACCACATAATCTCTTAGTGGCATGTGTATGTTATCATGAACATGGTTTGCTCTGGGATTTTCATATGACACTTTACATGAACTTTCTACACGAGTTTTCAAAAGACTTGAGATACGTGGTTTTTAACTTACATGGATATGGTCATAAAATGATTTTTCATCTATAAGCATCTATATTTCCATGTTAGCATCGGGATCCTATATGTGATTTATCTCTTCGATTTTTTGGAACTATTCATGGGTTAGTACACACGGATATGTTTCACATGACATATTTATGCAGAAGTTATTTTACTAATACATGAGTATGGATTTGGTATTGATTTTTAAAATAGGGAATTGGAATAATACACCCCTAAGTGGGATGGTGCATGAGTGATCATTATCAATGGGTGAAGGGGGCTATATACTTGCCTAATGACCATCATTTAGCAAAGGGACATTAGTTGTCCAGTAATGACCGCCATTAGGCGAAGGGGCTGTATACTTGCCTAGTAACTGCCATTTGGTGAAAGAACACCAGATGTCCAGTGACTGTTATTAGGCGAATGGACTATATGCTTGCCCAACGATGACTGCCAATTGGCGAATGAACACTAGTTGTCTAGCGATGACCACCCTTAGGCGAATGAGCTATACACTTTTCAAGTGATGACTGTCAATTGACGAATGAACACTAGTTGTCCAGTGATGACCGCCCTTAGGCAAATGGACTATATACTTGCTCAGTGATTTCAAGTACCCGATCACTAGGTTACATTAGTAGGTGAAGACGACCCTAGTGGTCCAGCTCTTGATTTGGTTTTATCAAAACTCCAATTGAGTTATATGGTTTGGACTCTAATTTAGGTTTATCGAGAACTTGGTTGGTTTATTGGAGCTTGACAACGGTTTGGTATTTAGATTGTCATATTTTTTGGCTTATGGCTTCTTACTTTACATGCATTTATTTATCTATTTAACATATGGTAATTGATTGATGGCACATGGCACATAGCTTTAATATATATATATATATGTTTTGGGTTTATCTTGGCTTGGATTATCGCTTAGTTTCTCGGGGCACGGGCATACTTGATTCTAGTAAATATATATATGCATATTGTTGTTGATGCATGTGCTTACATACTCTATTTCCTTTCTCTACTTTGGATCACTCTACTTACTACTATATCCTTTTTTGTGTTGTATAAATTGCATACCATCCTGCTAAGTCCATCAAACTTACCCCAATTGACACCACCCACAGATTTGTTGATGTATAGGTTGGACTGCACCTTAGGACGAAATGGAGGTGGTTGGAAATTGAACAACAAGACCAGACGCTACATCTTAGTATTTCATTCCAGTTTTAGTTTATTTTTCAGAGATGTGGCATATTTAGTACTTTATTTAATTGAAATGGGTCCCTCCATGGGCAAGACTTGTATATACTTTACGGACAGGTTTACGCCCTTTTATGTTGGATGTTATGAGATGTTTTAAACATGTTGCTTATATATTTATGTTGCTCTTATTTAGATTATTTTATTGATATTACTATTCTGTTGCGATTGTGATATGTTAGAAATGGATTTAAATGAATGTACCTTAATAGACAAACTTGAAAGAGAAACTTATTATTTGGAATGTGATGTGAATAAGTAAGAGGGTTGATGACTTACTCCGAATACGTTGGTCTCTCCATATGAAAAATGGGTTCAAAGCGGGTCATTCCCATGTCACGGATCCAAAGCCGGCCCACTTCTTAACCCGTAGATTTGGGTTGTGACATGAAGAGTACTCTTCGCGATACTATCATTTTATGTGAAACATGCTGACATTTTATCGCAAACCACATGTCCTTCGCGAAGCTTCATCTTTCGCGAATTACATGCCATCGTGATAGTCATTTTATGCCTTGTTTCTTAAAGCACTTATTCACCTTTGCGATATGGGTAATTTTGTAATTTCACAAATTTTCTCATGCCAACACACCCAACAATTGATTTTAGTAAAGAATAGTTCTTTGAAACTTACATGCAGTCTCCATCTTATTAGCAATAATAGATGTTTATTAAGTGACCATGCAGATCCATCAATAACTTGTTGGATGTCCATACGGTGATGAATTGAAAGATGTAGATGCCTTGATTTGTCCGTTTCACCTCTATACAATGTTTTGGGGACCATTTCATTTGCAGATAGACATTTAAGCATAGGAAATTGATGCTTTTTTCTATTATAAATCAGCCCAACAGACACATTTCCCACATGACGTTGTACGGATCTTTATTCTTCCCTTCAATTTTCACTCAGCCTTCCAACACCCGTAAATTGCACATCCGGTGTATTAAGTTTTCTTCATCCTCTGACAATTTGTTTGTTGTCTCTTCTTGCACAGAAGAATCTTAATCAATAGAAGATTGCATTGATTTTTCTTTGGGGAGTTTTCAAGATCTAGTAGCCTTATTTGCCTCAAAACTTTAGAGTTCGAAGGGGATTCTTGATAATTTTTGTTGATCATATCACTGTGGATAAGTGTAGATTCTTGTACATAAGACAAGTTATTAGAAATTCTCATCTCTAAAGCGAAAGAGAAGAGAAAAGACGTCTCTAATTTGACTTGCTCAATTTTTCTAAGAAATGTCTAGTTACAAACCTTCATGACAACCATTAATTAAACTATAAAATACTCTCTCTCTCTCTCTCTCTCTCTCTCTCTCTCTCTCTCTCTCTCTCTCTCTCTCTCTCTCTCTCTCTCTCTCTCTCAATTTTGAGATCAATGGATAATCACTAGGATCCATGGAAAATACTTGGACTGGCATGTTTTCTTTAAGAGAGAATAACTTAGTTCCTTGCATAAAAACCACTAAGATCAGTGGGTTTGCCTTAAAGGAAAACCACTAGGATATGTGAGTGGTTTTTCTCATTTTCTTGATTAACTCGAAGAGCTTGTTTTTGATTTTAACAAGTTTTGAATACCCGATCATAATGGAGTAAAGCTACTATGAGAGGTCCATTAGTGTAACTCCATTAAGAGGCAGAAGTTGAGTCTAAGCTTGGTTGTATTCCAGAATTAGCTTGGTTACGATTCCTTGCACAATCAATTAGGAGGCCTTCACTAAATTCAAGAAATGTGATAACGGCAGCTTTTTGAATCAAGTTCAACCCTACCCTAAAGACCAAAAAATTCACCACCTAATTTTGTGAGTATTAAGAGTGAATAACTCAATTGATTATGGCAGTAGATAAATAGATTTTGAATTCACCTAAACGCAACAATTTGCACATATGACCCCTCTTGGAAACCATTGTATTTAAATCCACTTAACACTCATGATCTTGTATTGAGACAAATCTCACTAATTTAAATCCAACAATTTCAAAGTAGGGCACATATGCACAAGCCCATACTCGATTGCTTGCTACTGCTGCTTAGGTGGGGAGTAAATCTCCCTTAAAGGTGATATACCTCAAGACAAGTAAGGCTGATAGTTGGGCCAGCTTGGCCCGAAGCTCAATTGGCCTGAAGTTTTGGTGGGCTGGCTTGTTTTATTTCAGGCTGGGCCAAATTTGGGCCCAAGTTAGGCCCAATATAAAGTTCAGGTTCAGTTTGGGCAGCCCTTAGCTCAAACCGAGTTCCTGTTGAGACATACTACATATAATTATCATATATACAATACAATCTAAAATATATAAATAAATTTTAATAAAAATATTTATGTAATATAATATTTTATAATGTAAGCTTAATAGCTCACAAGCTTTGAAGTTTGGACCACCCTAAACTCAGCCTGAAACCCATTTTTTTAGAATGAACTGAGTTTGGACTGAGTCATTTGGGCCTATTGGGCTGAGGCTGGCTCATCCTCGACCGAATTATAACCCCAAAGATAAGTACTACTATGCCTATGATAAGAGATTGAATACTGGGATCCTTCAGAATTTCAGAACAACTGAACTGATATGGCCACAATTTCAATAACATACCAAGGGCAGAAAGAAAAATATATACATATACACCAAGGGCATAAAGAAAAATATATAAGCTTGAGTGTATTAGGAACCGCGGTAATGTATTTTTGTCATCCAAGAAGATTGAATCAAGATGGTGACCAAAAAAAAAAGAGAGGAAAGAAATGCAAGGTAATTTACATGTTTTTATCTTGGGACAAGAAGTGTTACATATTATATGAACTGTTTTAGTATACCTGTTAAATATCATAATTAGAGGTTGTCTAAATACATAAAACCTAAAGGTATTTGGATCCAGATAGAGATAAACCATGAGCAATAACGTTTTGTAAGAGTTGGATCCAGATAGGTGATGAATCTTACAATTTGATTGATGTTAACCTCTAACAACATGTATTATATCAATAACAATATGAGAAAAATGTTCGAAGTGGAAAAAAGCAACCCATTGACACCAAAATATCAGATACGTGTCGTTGTGTTGTTAAATCAGCAGGAACTTCCTACTGATTCACGATCCACTCCCTAACTCCTCAAGTTTTAACAAGCATCATAATAGTGAAATCACATTTCAGTCTAGAAATGGATAATGGATAATTAGTTAGTTAGACTGGGGGAATTGATATTTGCAGCATTGTGGATGTTGGCAAGACATTACTTATGACACATTTCAATAATTGATTCCTACAAGAGGCAACTTTCTCCAACTTTTTAAATTTTTTTTCCATGCTCGGGTGGCTGTCGCGTCTGTCTTCCCTGGTAAGATCAGGGTTGAATCCCTTGGGGGGAGGGTGAGCAGTGCATAGGGTGTTGCCTGCTCGGGTTCTCACTGGTTCAGGCCGGTTCCACTTTGTATGGTTGGCCTGATATGAGTTCATGTGGCCGGAACCCCCCTCCCTCCCCGGGAAAATAATAATAATAATAAATAAATAAATAAAAACATAGAATTTTTTACATTACAACAACGACATTGCAATTGGGGTGAACTGACTATATCCTAATGATGAACATGAATGACCAGGATTAGTTGAGAAACTTCATTAGATCTGAAAAACCAATTTCAGCAGATGTGGACTTTTATCAAAGTACCCTATGTAGATGATTGATCAGTATGCATGAATTCAGCAGGAATAATTGACGAGTATGCTTGAATTGACATATCAGTTGTACCGCATAAGGATTAAAATAATAATAATAATTGATTTCAATGCTTCTAAAATGTACAACAAACAACTAGCACGGCTTAGATATTCCCACTTATCACAGTTGTACCGTTTACCCACAAGGATAAATTGGACAGTATATCAGCTTTCTCGGGTACGAAACTGTTCATTTCCCCTTTCCCTCTTGCACTTTGTGAGTCTCTCTCTCTCTCTGAGTCTCAATGGGGTAACTGCACAGTGGACAAATGCAGCGTGGTTAAGCTTGAGGTATGATCTGCAACCAACTTGAGATAGTGGGTCCTTTTCTTTTCTTTTGTGTTTTCAATCTCTTATTGTTAGCATTGCCATTAGAGATTTCTCTGAACACGTTTGGGTTCTTGAATATTGATGGAATGGCATGTTATTTCTTGTCTCTTGAAAATCATAGTTTGAAAGTACTCAATGGAGAAAGTGATATATGCTTTACTAGATTTCCTTCGATTCTCTAGTAGGGTTTAGATGGACACATTATCACTTTTATAATGGAAAGCCAGCCCTATGTGCTGCCCACAAGGCTTCAGATTCTTAACTTCTGGGTAGATTACACAGCGTTCAGAAAATATGATTCAATAGTCCTATGTAAAGATGCAGGTGCTCTTAAACTCATCAATTCTCATAAAATAAAAAGTTTGCTTGAGAAATAGAAAGTGTTCCATCTATTGTTGTTTAATTGAATTTCATTTATTTTCTAGGTTTTAATCTGAATGCTGATTCAGACACAGTAGAATATAAGAACACCCCAAAAACACCTCCATGAATCAAGGGCCCTTATATATATATATATATATGTGTGTGTGTGTGTGTGTGTGTGTGTGTGTTTTTAACTGAACTCTATTATATCCCAAATTCAGGCACACTTAACTTTGCTCTCTCCATGGTGCATTGCATTTACTCAACAATATTAATTAAAATCTGTAAACTCTTTTGCTAGATTTTAATAATCCATGAAAAAATTTTAACAACAAAGATCAATTCAAGAGTGGATTGAAATTTAATGAATATCGAATTACCATAGAACTGTTCGATTCCTAGAAACTAGATCACTTGAAATTGATTCACTCTTGTTAAAAAACTGACCAAAACATCAAAATTTTCTTTCCAAAACGCTTGGTCTTGTATCATTTTTACCATGCATAAAAGAAATGGAACACGCTTCTATTTATGGATACATAAGCTGGTGTGATTCCATAAAATAAGTGAATAATCATAGTCAAAGTCTCATTTGTTGTTCCATTGTCGAATCCCAAGACACCCACAGCTATTTGGAGTCAGCTATACGAATCCTGTTCTGTCATTCCGCTCTGTTTAGGGCCATATCTGCTGCCGTTAAATTACAAGCTGCCATGTCCCTCCTACTTCAACCTAGGTTAATTTTGGCCTTCCTCTAGTCCTTCTAACACCTTCAACTTGCATTGTCTCACTCCTCCTCACTGGTGCAGTCATTGGTCTTCGTTGCACATGCCCAAACCATCTC
>JAOXJP010230732.1:0-10744 GCA_025762735.1 Platanus orientalis
TCGGTAGTTAGTAAATTAAACAATCCTCGTGGGTTCGACACTCAACTCTTACACTTTATTACTTGAGCGATTTGTATCCTTGCGATTTCCCACATCAGTGACTCCCAAAAAATCCTAATCCTCCGAGGTTAGTAACCCTCATGCACCGGTGATCGCATCAAAGTGTGGCCTGGAACCACGGATGGGCAGGGGAATCCAAACCCCCCCAGACTCCGATGTCCACATTGGGCAAATGAGCCAAGTATTACTGGGAAGCATAACCATCACTCTATGTGCCCAGTCTATCCCTATGGAAAGCCTACTGATGGTGATCTTGTAGATGAGTATACTCTGACAGATAGAAAATCCTGTGGAGTAGTTCTTCAAGCTTGTAGTATAGAAATGTGGATGTGAGGTTGAGAACTTGATTTACTTAATGAGTTTTTGGAGACTCAGGTTAGGTTAAAATGATACCCAAGTTGAGCTAAAACATGCTCTGGTTGAATTGAAACATACTCTGATGGAGCTAAAACACACTCTTGATGGTTCTTGAAAGAGATCCTAATAATCAAAGTCTAGTACTTTGATGCCAAATATGAGACTTACCTTTCTGAGGGCGGAAGCTAGTCATTTCTTATAAGATTTAGGTCATCTCTAGAGCCTTCAATGAACTTGGATAAGAACAAGCCTCAAAGTGCCAAGCTATTGAGATGGGTAAACTCTCTCTAGAGGACTGTGTGTAGAACAAGTTGGGTTTGTGATAGAGATATCAGTTCCAAGGTAATCCACGGAGTCCGAACAAACGATAGTGTGTTATACAAGGTGCTGGTTCCAGGCTCATCTACCATGCATTGATGCAAAGGGGATCTTACTTATTGCTTATAAAATTTGTTTTGAAAATTTTTAAAAACAAGTGGGGGATTGTAGGAATAATTTGACAATAACTGGAAAACTATTTTTTTATACTTTTCAACAAATTGTTCCCATAATTGGATCAGATTTTACTTTTTAAACTAGAGTAAGGGGGGCCTTCCAAACGGATACAATCATACATGACTCCTTGAAAAGGACTTAAACTTCTCGTTTGAGTAAGAAAGATGGTGTTGTTTCCTTCAATGAGCCAATTGCTCTTCACATCAATATTAAATAGCCAATAGATCCCATGAATTCCATGTCTAGCAATTGCATTGTCCTTTCCAATTACTTGAGTTGTGAAGTGAGGCGGATTCACATTCATGTCATTGAACCGGACCTTCACCCAAAAAGAAGACTTAGTTACTCCTAAATTTAAAGGAAAATGCATTATCAAAGATAGAGATCATTTAAGCTTATATGAGATATGTAATAGGTTCCATACTTGTAATTCGGCATCATTTGCAGATGCAAGTGCCAATCTCAATTTATAGGTCCCCCCTTCACCCACTTTTTCAAGTTTGAATATAATCTGCCATGTTGTTGCTTGGTAAGCCCCTTCACATACTTTCCTGCAATGTATATTTTTATGTTTTATATGGCCTAATTCCTGTATTGTGTACCATGTATTGAAACCATGAAATTAAGAAGGTATATATATATATATATAAAACACAATAACAAATAGCGAATAGTAGAAGGTAAGATAAAAGGAATCCCCACCGGGTAACATGTGCAAAAAACCAATCTTTTCGGTAGTCACTAACACCAACTATGTAAACAAGATCTTCCTTTGGATATAAACTGCTATATGTTTCCCACAAACCATACTGCCTAAACCTGTCCAAGGAGAAGTTGTACAAGATTTAGGTTTTTATACCATTTAAAAATGCATAATTTGCTTTCTCAGAATGTCGAATTAAATATAACCTGTCCTGATCGATGTAGAGTGGGTTGACATAGTCAGGACTGGGATCTGGAATGAAGAACTCAGCAGCTGAACGATCAGGAATGCCTATCTCCCACAAAGTGGGACCATCTCTTGGATGATCATACAAAAGAACACCCAAATCAATCTTTCCTCCTATTTTAAACATGTTAATTACCCAATGAGATGTGGTAGCACATATCAGATCACTGTATCACATGAAGTACTTGAGTAAATCAACTAAAATTCATATTTAAAACCTGGATTGATGGTAATGACTGAATCATATTTGTAATCTCCGATAAAGCCAGGGACCCATGCATAGAGATTATATTCTCCAACCCGAATGTTATTAATGGAGAAAGAGCCATCAGGACCTGCTCTAGTCCAGAACTGGTACCCCTGAAAAAGGATTACCATATTTTACATGTTAAGGGGAATGCTAGTTTGTCTTAACAAAATCTATCATTGTTAAACACTTGAATTACAACATGTATGAGTGCCTTTGATCAGATAAAATTGCCGAGTAAAAGATTAGAACATTAAACTAAGTGGTGAATGTTATCTATATGGTTGTAGGAATTACCTTGCATTCTCTCTGCCAAGATCCAACCTCTCCCGGTAAGGCTACGCCAATATAAGCAAAGCCTGCCAATATATCTTCCTTGTTTATGTACCTATAACAGAGGCAGAAATATGTTGTGCTCAAACAGAATATTTAATTCTATGTATTGAATGTATGTTTATGTGTGTATGGAGAGAGAGACCTGTCCCGGATGAATAATCTTCCAATTACAGAACCCCTTTGCTCAGATTTAGCAAAGTCTTCTGAAGCTGGAAAGCTGTATGGCCACCTTTGAACCTCACTTAGCATCTAAGGAACAAAAAAGTATAAGACTCATCAACTACATGTTTCCAACACAATCAAGTCATGACATGAACTTTGATTTGGATTTTAACCCAACTAGAGTTGACTTGGGCGAGTTTAAAACAGCTTGGAACAAGAATAGGTTGAATCAAAACCTGTGACTTTGCATCTTGCCAAAGTGTTTTCTCATCTGTTCCTGCAGGGCCTGAGTTAAGATAGATGAAAACGGGACCGAAAACTTTTTTCCATGGTTCTCCATTTTGGAATATTGGAATCACATCAGGTCCCCTGTAGTGAGAAGTAATGAACTTCTGTTCATGGTAAGCCGAGAAACACCATCAGTAAAACATAATAAGACAAGGGATTTGCATTCACTGTTCATGTGATACCATGATCAAACCTTTATGTGCGAATTACAGTCACCTTCCTTAATGATCAACTTCTGTAATGGGATGAATTAGTGATGATTGGTAGACTTACAGCAAGAGAGGTTGGACCAACATGAGATGTGAGGTCCTGCATAAGGGGCCCTCCTGATCGGAACTCATCACTCGGTGTTATCTGCCAGAAACCCACTGGTGGATCTGTGGATATCCACCCATGCACCCTGTTTTCTTCATTGGTGCACGAATACTGGTACTTGTCATCCACCTGCATATGTGACTTGAGCCAACATACATAAAATGCTATTTGTGTTCAGGTATCCCTAACAGATTGTGTTCTAGGTCTTGTGCATTATACATTCACGCATCATCATTCTTCTCACAACCAAGAACATTTGATCTAGGCACCACCTATTGATCTTGTGAGAAATGGATTATCTGAGTGCTGGTTCACTGTTAAAAATAATCAACACTGATGACTTGGTTGGCTTTGTTTATGTGACATTGCACCGTAGAATATGAAAATCGTGCATGGGTCACAAAACTATTATGACCCATAAACGTATTCTTTCTACATATGCAGGAGAATGTAAGTACTGTTTTACTCACCTCCCCTGTGAATTCCAGCTCTATGGGATTTATCAAACGAACTGCTTCTGGGTATGCCAAGGGTTGACATCGTTCTTCTAAACGGTCATCTGGCAAGGGCATCCGCCGCTGTCTAGTATCGGAGACAGCCATGTAATGGAACCTAGCTTTCCAAACACCACATTGGTACTGGTTAAGCTTGTATTAAGTACATCATTGCACTGTTGAATGAAAGAATGGTGGTTACGAGGAAGGTGGCTAAGTATTTTACTTGTCTTTTGTAAGCCTGAAAACTATCCTGGTTTCATGTAGACTTAGATCTGGCCATCCATTCAAGTGCTCAAATATGGCATACGAGTAGAAGCCATGGGATTCCTGAAGCATTATAAACCTGCCATTATAGTATTCATAATTCTATAAGTGAGAATAGTCGTAGTAGCAACATGAACCATCATAATTATATTAAAGTACCTTTTATCTATATTTAAGGGGGTGAGAGAACTGTTGAGGGAGGAGTTCCATGTTCTTGTGAAGGAGACCTCCACCTGCTTCTCATTTTGCAGAATTACATTAAAACTTGTTCCTTTGATCCTGAAAAACAGCAAGATCAGTTGTTAGAGGAAACAAATTGTCTAATGAATATTATTTTGAAAATATTGTTAAATTGGTGTAGTCTGTGGCAGATCTGAATTCTAGTCGCCTCTAACAATTAACAACTAACCATTTTATCACAAAAGGAAAAAAAATGCGGATGACCCATTTTCCACCCTGGATGTCTAAAATAGATCCCAGATAGCCTTAGAGCTTCAAAATAATCAAGATTCAGATATGTCTAACCATAATTAAAATCATTATAGGTAAAATTTGCGATCTTTGAATTATTAATTCAGCTTATGGGAAATAAATTGATTTATGTTATATAAAAAGATGGTGCATTTAGGCAATGATTCTATACCACAAGCGATCATTTATCAAACCTGATCAGATGGAATCAATGTGGTCCTGTATTTGATTCGATTGTAGATTTACTTTTTAATATCTGTTTCGGACATAATGGATTTATATTCGAATTCATCTCTCTTAATAGTTCAGATTAGTGAACTTACCCATCAAGTCCTACTTTGTGTCGTCCATTCCAGTTGAGATCCCAGTACCTTCGAATTCAGCCGAACAAACTCAAATTATATCAATAAACCTTAAGCTAAGGTATGGGAAAAAAACATTGCATTATACCACAAAATTTCATGCCAACATTCCAGTGGGTTTAACAATAGCCACTTCCTGTTATAAAAGTCAGTTCTATCATATATGATACTAATATGGTTCAAATGTATATAATTAGGCATTGATTTGGTAATTGGGTATGTGTTGGTTTGAAAAGTTCTCGACCCAAACCCAACCCAAAGTTAAATCAGATTGAAATTAGCCATCTCTAATCAGTAAAACAAGGGCAGATTAATGGGTCCCAAGAAAAAGAAAAGAAGCAGCAGCAGCAGCAGCAGCTTTTGATGGGTCAGTAGTATATCCACTTGGATGGTTGGAAAATGCCCAACACTAACCAGACCCAAATTTAACCAGGTTGGAAGTAAGTGAACCTAATCCAGTGTTGGGTCCCGAATTGTCATCCTTAAATTATTATAACCATTAACAATATCATGTAATCGTTTGGTAGCTTCCATAACTTGCCATTCTAAAATTTGGAAAAATTGTTAGATAGTCATCTAGTAAATCAAGACATGAAAAATTCTGTAATTAGAAAACTAAATAATGAGATGGGTCGAATCTACATACCCTCTGTGTTCTTCATCTTCACGAATTTCAAGTAGATTATCTGTGCCATTGTATCTTATACTGGTTACAATCCCCTCAGGTTTCAACAGGGTGACCTGGACTAGGCCATTGTCCATCACCACCTATAGGCATTCATCAAAATATATCTAATTGAGTTTGATTGAAGATTGTAAACACATTGATCCAAATAGTAGTAAAAAAATTCACCAGGGAAAAAAATAGTAGTAAAAAACAACAATAAGGTCGGATTGATGAATACGTATCGATCTTGAATATCCAACTGCACTCCCAACATGGCCTCTGCAAGACATTGACAATATCTAGAACTTATCAGCACCAAGAGGTAAAAAAAAACCCTCATTCTCTCTATGATAGTATTTGGTTGACAGGTTTGAAGAAGCTTTTGGTTTTCCCTTTCATGTCTTCATAGGAGAGGAGAGCATCTATATAGAGAAAAAACTAATGGGTTTAATTGTACACGGTTACACAACTATCTTTCCACTTTTTCCTACATTTACATTGTAGAATCTCTTTCCTATTTCTCTAGATTTTCATAGTTGTAGCATTGATTCAGCCCTAAATTTTGGTGAGGTGGAGTTTCTTGTTTTGCAATTTATGCAAATTATGTGGCAGCTGCAATCTTTTGGTAATCGAACATGGATTGATTAGTTCAACTTTCCTAACACTCTCTAGTGTCACGGGTCTTTCTCTTTTACTCTCTTTACACGGTTGGGAGCCCTTGCAGGACTTCTGCCTCTTTCTATTTCCCTTCTTTTCTCCATTCTGTATTCTGTAAGAACAGAGAAGGATAAAATTATCATCTTCCCATAGGTAAGTATACTCTTCCCTAAATTAGAAGAAAAAACAATCTTCGTTTCTGAGGTTTTAGAGATTGGAGGACTTGCTAAAGCTAACAGCAGATAAGGCCCTAAACAGAACCGAATGGCAGAACAGGATTCGTGTAGCCGACCCCAAATAGTTGGGATAAGGCTGTTTTGTTATTGTTGTTGTAGGACTTGCTAAAGCTACTTTAATCAATGATGATGCTTGGTCACCCGTGATAGCAACACGAAGATATCACGGGTTTACAGTTCAATGGAATAAGATTTTCCAAAAATATTGAAAAACCAAAACATTCTTAGGAATCTGGAATCCCAACCTGCCACCTAGGAGACCTTAATTCACTGATCAGCTGTGAAACGAGAGCAAATCCTCTTCAATAACTTAAAACTTGAAACTGTTTCCAAAAATGGACAGGTATTGCTTTCTAAAACGGCTAGAGTTAACAACGTTTAATATAATTTAAATTTTAGTATTTTTAATTAAATAAATTTTTTTTTTTATTGACATGTGACACAAAAAGTGAAAATCAAAATTTTTTTTGAACCACGTGTGGTACAATGCCTTGCGCAAAAGGGTCTCCGCCGTCTTGGGTGGCAAGTGAGCTATAACGGGGTGTTCGTTAAAAGAGTTAACGTTACGCCTGTTACTGTGGGCCACCCCTGGAATCAGTGTGGGACCCAAACGACAACTAGAAAATGTTATCTTTGTTACCAAACGGTCAAACACCACATACCAGTATGATGCCTTTGATAATATCCTCTGAATAGTGCTCAGGTTCTGCTTCTTGAAGTGACAAGAGAGCCTCAACCATCGTCTTCTTCCTCTCTCCAAAACTGGTTCTCCTCCTTCGACCCTCATCGATTAAACCTTGCGAGAACGCATCTCTCTTTTCCTCTGCATTCTCAGTATCTTCTTCTTTGCTCCATGGAAACCAACCCACTTCAAAACTGGCAAGAAATCAACCATATTCATGAACATACTTGGAACCGACGTCTCGTTGCGAACCTCAAGAAACCGATTCCCTTCTTCTTCATCTACATCTACTCCCTCATCTCCAAAACACCGCTTTCCTGCCACCATCTCCATCGTGATATTGAGAATCAGCTGAAAATTTGTTGGCCTCAAATCTACTTTTCGCAATCCCTCGTCGGAGCTTCGAAACAGTTGACGGACAAGGTGGATGACCTCTTTGTTTCGGATACTCGAAGACCTCTGGAGACAATTGGAGGAGAAGATTTGGATGGCGGCGACGCGGCGGAGGTTGCGCCAGTGGTGGCCATAAGGAGACCACCCGACGGTGGTGTAATTGTAGCCGGCATGTTCCCCGGCGAGGCAGTAGGGCCGGTTAGCAAAGATGATGTCATTCTTGGTGAAGCATTCTTCGATGGTGGATGGAGAGGAAACAACAAGAGCAGAGCGAGAGCCAAGTTGGAGAAATATGACTGGGCCATATTTGTTAGAAAGAGCCTCTAGTGATCGGTGGAGTGGGTTCTCGAGGAGGTGAAGGTGGCCAATTATCGGAATAGCGGGCGGCGCTGGTGGTAGATTCTTCTTTCGCTGGAATACAAGTTTGGAGACGAGGAGGTAGAACAAACAGAGAGTAAAATAGTATATGAAATCCATGGATGGGATTGCCAAGTCAAAAAACTCATAAGAAAGAGAGGGAGTGAAGCTTCTTATCTTCTCATGTCTGTCTTTACAGTCGATGTGTGCCCATACAATGAGCCAGCCTGACGGTTTTTCGAGGCAGCGAAATTTTTTATTATGCCCTTGTGGATCTAACTTTTTAGTCCATTAAATCAAATGACCGGGCCAAGACCTATAAAGCAACTTGTTGCTTTCATTTTCACTTTCATGTTATATCTTTATTTATTTTGATATAAAGTGAAATTTTATTAATTCAGGGCTGATATCACTATATTACAAGTAACTTTTGCTTTCATGTCCAACATTATTAGTACTGATTTGGAGCGATGTGTCACGACCCGCGTGATCCCCATCTATTTCTATATAAGTTGTATATAAAATTTTGGGTGTTTTGTATGTAGAGTAATCTAGAGGAGTCTAGATTGTTCTAGGAGAGTATGGAATACTCTAAAGTATATGAGAAAACTCTAGAAGTATAGAGAAAGTCTTAGAAAATAAGGGAGAGTTCTTGGAGGAGTCTAGAGACTTCTATATGAAGAGGTGGAAGAAAACTCTAGCAATATTCTAGAAATGTCCAAGCCATTGGATAAAGGACAAATGACATGATTTTAAGGGCAAAGGGGACCCTTGGGGGCCTATAAAAGGGGAAGGCCCCCTCATTTGCAAACAACTCAAGGAGTTGTAAGCATTGTAAGCATTCTCAGAGTAATCAATAAAGCTTTCTATATTTCCCTCCAGTGTGAGAGTTGTGCACTAAGCCACTAAGTGTCTAAGTGTTGTCAACAAGGAAAGCTGACTTGTCTACTAGAAGCGGGAGTAGCATAAGTGCCGCACGGTCTAAGGAGCTTGGAAAAGCTAAGTCCGTGACAGATGGATGTTGTTGTTTGCATAATTTTTTAAATAATCACGATGATGGTGACATGTAGCCATCCAATGCTTTCAAGATCAGCCATTAGGATGGCAACGCATACGTACGTGAGAAGTCATTAATGGGAAACCAAAGGAGTAAGAGTGAGAAAAAAAAACGTCAATGATTAACACATGTCCACTACGCTAGATATGAAAACGTGGGTACAATTCATGTAAGTTTGGTTATTTTAATGAGCCACAACTATACACGGTGATTAAGCAGGCCATGATCCTAAAAATACTCCGAGAATAGTGGCAACTACTCACAACATCTGAGCAAGAAGGAACTGATTCAATGAAGTATAAAGAGTGTTGCAAGAGAGATTGCAAAGGACTCCTATATCAAATTATTTGTCAATCCCTTCAATGTAAGGAAGGTTGCTATGTGTCATGCCCCGTATGGTAATAAAAGGCTTTGGGGATCCTCACTAGTAAATTCAATGTATTAGGGACAATGTATCTAGAAGAATCCGGAATAATTTACAAGGATCCGAAAGGTTCTAGAGAGATCTAGAAAAATGTAGAAGATTCTAGAAGGTCCTAGAATATTCTAGAAAGTTCTAGAAGGTTCTAGAACATTGTGGATAATTCAAGAAGAGTCTAGATGTCTCTGAAAGACTCTAGATGTTGAGAAAAGATTATGGAAATATAGAAAAAGTTGGAGAGTTGTTGAGAAGGCTCTAGAATGTAAGGGGACCTCTAAATGGTTTCTAGAGAGTTCCATGGGAAGAGGTGAATGAGTCTTCTAGAGTAGGTCTAGAGAACTCCACCAAAGGAGGTGGAGGAGAGTTCTAGAAAATGTAGAAGGTTCTTAACCCTTGAATAGTTGCTACTTGTAAATATCCTAGGCACCAAAGGAAGACCATGGGGGCTATAAAAGGAAAATGACCATCATTTATGAACAAGAGAATAGAAGAGCAAAGAAGTGTTACAACTCTTGTATCCTCTTGAGTAATAATAAAGTGTTATTCTGTGTAATCACTTGTGCTCTCTTCTAGCATAGTAACTAAGTGTGGGTGTAGGCTAGGTTGACTCGTCTACAAGCGGGCATAGTACGAGTACTACACGGTCTCTGGAGCTTGGAGAAGCTGAGTCCGTGACATATGGTTGGTGCTCCAGTGCTTGAGATATGCAGTCAGATCAGCCTTAAAGAGATATGGAACTTCAATCCACTTCATTGTCACTAAGATGAAGAAGCCCTTGAAGAATTATATAATGCTTGGCGTGGCAAAAAATTTACAGGCATGTCCATAGACCCTCCAAACCTTATACGAGAGCACATCGAGCACTTCATCTATAACTACAGATGGATCTTTCAACCCATCTTATATGTCTTAAGAAAGACATAGGGAATCCTCTCGTATTTTCAAGATGTTATTTTCCTCCTCACCTGAATTTGTCAGTTGAGGAGGTCTTGGAAAAGAAATAAAGGGGGATAATGCATGAGCTTAATCCACATGACCATAAAGGTATTCGTGCGAGTAAAACTACAATAAACATTATCAGTTCGAGTTTGAAGGCTTATCAAAGAGTTGGAAGATCTAGAAAGGTCAAACACGGGAAGAAATGTCCCACTACTAGCTCCTAGGAAAAGATTTGGGTGAGGGACTTCCTATGAAAAGAATATATGACAAACCCTTCCGTAAGTAAGGATATGGCTTCCTGAATGAAGTTATGAAGATAAATAACTCTATTTAACAAGGTTTGGAACCGCCTCCACATACTGAAGTTATGTCACGCAAGAAAAACAACAAGTTCATGGAAGTTGTGAAGGAACATAGGAAGCAGTTGAATGAGCCAAGAAAAATGAGATATTGTTAGAAATATGTGTCCTGACAAAGCCATTCACATAAAATATAGGCATGATTAATTAATATTCAATCATCACATGAATTT
>JAOXJP010230733.1:0-10744 GCA_025762735.1 Platanus orientalis
GTACAACAACTTAGAGAGTGGCTAAAGTTGGAATGACATCAGGGCCAACACATCAGTGCCAAAAAGTGAAAAACATCCCCTAAAAAAGTGCATAGCACTTTTTTGGGGCTGATGTGTCAACCCTTTTGTCATGCACTTTTTTGGGGCTGATGTGTCAGCCCTATTGTCATTCCAACTTTAGCCACTCTCTTAAGTTGTCCTACCGAATCCAAGCTCATCATTAAGGTATTCATGTAACAGGTTCCCTCAGTGTGCAAACTAGGGAGAGTGAATGGATTAGGGGCAAACTTCAAAGTCCATATATCTTGTTCATTTGTCTAGTGGAGGAGGGTGCAACCCCGTTGAGAGGCAGGAGTTGAGTCCGAGTTTGATTGTATCCCGTTGAGAGGCAGGAGTTGGAAGGTCTTAACTATCTTCTAGAAACATTAACATGAAACCTCCACATATTGGATCAGCTGAAAAAAAAAAAACTATGACTTCTCATTTGATCCCTTAATTAGGTATGTAGACATCGTGTAGGTAATTTTAAACCCTAACTTAAATACCCTAAAATCCATCATTTGAATTTGTGATTATTGAGTGTGATTAATTCAACTAATTCGGTAGTATATTTGGAAATCAAACATTATGAGTATACCAAACTCAACAATTAGAAGATATTTCCACTTCCATGTGTAAACTGAACCCGTTTAAGTCTAACTCATACTAACTCAACTCAATTTGGTGGGAAGCGTTGTGCAAGGTGGGAACACAATATAAAGTTTTTGTTTCAAGAAGTATGAATTGACATACAATCACCACTAATCCATGCTACCAATAGAACTACTACACGCATGCACAGACAATGGCGAGTTGCGAACATGCACAGACAACAGTGAGCTACAAACATTCACATTTAGCTGCGAGTTGCAAGCATGCATGCATGCATGGAAAGTTGAGAGTATGCTTGAATAACTATAAACAAGATTGTTGCATAAATCAGTAGAAGAATTAGGTGAAAAACATAATAGGGCCGATGATGGCTATAAGTGCCATCGTCATACTTAAGTGATTAGTATTTTGAAAGAAAACTAAGCCTGTAGGGGAGCATTGACATGTCTCAAAGCAGTGTACTCAAGTGAAAAGCTGGAAACAAGGAGTTTCAAGTGAAGAACTAAATAAAGCCTAAAATGATTGATGAAAGACTATGAATGTACATAATGATGTCATTGGACTTGCCAATGCATCATACTCGAATCTAGGAAATCCCTAGAAAATAGAGATAAGAAAGAGTAGCCAATTATGTAGGCCCAAGTTGTTTAAATTAGGTCCAACCATAGTTTGTCTCATAATTAAGATAATTTAAGAAATACACCGAAACTAGATAGAAAACCTTTTAACAAGTTATAGGTTCAATACAGCTGTTACAGTTGTGGGAAACCAATTCATATGGCTTGTGCTAGATGTCACAAAGAGAATGGCAATGAAGCCATGATGTATGAGATTAGATGATTGTAGTTGTTGACATCAAAGTCAACACTGTTGGAAGAGATGGTGACTGGTGTATTGTAGACAACACAAGTCATCATTTGTATAATGACTACAAATTTGGATCCTACAAAATAGTAGGAGATGGTATGAATAAGTCGATTGGGCTCTTCCTCTAAGGCTGTTAGCAAGGGCTCTAAGAAGCTTAAGTTATCCTTGAGAGAGCTTAAGTTATCCCTGAGAACTACTGCTTCTCTAGGAAGTCTTGGCTGTCCTTGACATCAAGAAGATGCTTGTCTTAGGTTCTCTATTGCGCGAGAGCAGATTCAAGATTGTGTTCAAGTCTGACAAGTGTATAATGGCCAAACCGATATGTTAGTAGACCAGATTTTTCATGTCCTGCATTGTCAAGTTTATGTGATATTAACTAACTTCGGATACAAATAATAATCACATGAGTAATCTAAGATTAATAATTAATAGATTATCAGCTGACAAGTGACAAAAGGAAAAAGTTTTGAACTTCATTAAACCGGAAATCAAAATCCTTAGATTTGGTCAAGAAAGTGAAATTTGAACTTACTAAATTCTGTAAGTTAAATGTAATTTAAAGAAAGGATTTAGCACTAGATACTCCATAATAAATGGAGTCTCTGAGAGATAAAACCACATGTCAACAAGATGGTTAGTACAATGAATATAAGTTCATATTCATACATAATTTTACAGAGAAAATGCTCGTTAACTTCATGTCATAAATTAGATGGAATTCTTTAAAAGAAACTAGATGTAAATCCATATAATATATGAAAAGGGAAGAAATTCAAGTTTGGATTAAATATCAAAAGGACATACCTCTAGGTTAAGACCAAAGGAATCTAATTATGTGTTTTTTGGATACTAGGTAATTAGTAAAGTACAGATCAATAATTTGGAAAACCTACTTGTAGATAGTAGCTGAATCCATATGTGATTGATTCTATGAGAATATATTTCTATTCAAGAGAAGTTCAAAAATAGGGGAGTAAAGAAACTTGTATCCAAGAAGATAGGTGAGCTTGTGGTCTCAAAGAAAATACAATCTTAGAAGAGTGCTAGAGAAAAGGAAGCCAAGAGATCTTGGTCCTCACTTTATTATGAGTCCAGCTTTAGGAAATCCACATTTCTACCAAGAAGTCACATGAAGGCATGACACAATCCTCAATATAGAAAAGTTAGATGATGAGTTTCACTTGATAAAATGGGTGTTGTTGGATATTCCTTAGGGTGTAAATCAATTAAATGGAAATGAGTTTTCAAAAGAAAATCAGACATGATTATTTACATTAAAAAAAATGTTTTTATGAATCCCAATTGGTCACCTAAGGATATAATGAATGCACCGAGCTTGATTCTATGTTAAATTCCCTTTTAGAAAGAATGATAACTCTCAAAATGATGTGGCTTTGTAGAAAAACATAATTGGTAATCAGATGAATGAAAGTCTACCTTCTTGAATGGATAGCTAGAACAAAACATCACATTTGGAAGCTTAAAAGAGTTATCATGCCAAGATATAAGAAAAAAGTTTGTGATAAGATCCTTCTATCAATGAAATTACATAATGGCATGATGAATAAAATAAATGCTCCCTTGCAATGGATTTAAATCCAACTAGGGACATGCATGTCTATAATAAAACTAGTAGATTTTCACAAATGATGTTGTGTCAATGACACCAAGTAAGTTCTTTCATCAATAATTGACTTGAAAGACCTAGGGGTAATCGAGTTTATCTTGAGAATCAAGAACGTCAAAATTAATAAAGAGATTGTAATACACAATCCAAATATATAGTAGGAAGGTTCTTAGAAGATTCAACGTGATTGAATGTATGTCAACCTATACACCCATAAAATCGATAAAAAAAACTTATGACAATAAGAAAATCAATAATGGGCTGATGATATTATAAATATCGATGCAATTCCTATAGAATCAAGTTATGTATTGTGAATACTCATAATTTATAGGTTATTTAATGTACGCTATAAATTGCATTAGGTATAAGAATACTTTTGCAGTAGGAATGATGAGTACATGAATAACCAAAACCAGTAAATTGCTCTAGTTAAAGTTCTCAGGTATCTAAAAGGTACCATGAAGCGTGAAATTCTTTAATGATTGATCCGTTAGTGTTTAGGGACATAACAAAGTTGCATGTTATACTGATTTAGTTAAATGTAAATCCATGACTACTAGGATTAGAGGTAAAGATCCAAGAAATCCAAAAACAAATAAGATTAGCTCATTTCAATTGGAATAAGAATTTTAGATCCTTTCTTTAGTAAGAGAATAAGTAGAATGGTTGAGAAATATATTAATGGAAGCATTGATACAGAGTAAGCCTACTGGCCATGACCATTCACGAGAAATCCAGGTCTAGGTACTTAAGGGAAATTATATTGGATAATAGGTTTATACTTGAATCAAGTCAGAAGAAATCTAGGCTCTAAACCCAAAGAACATGCATGCTAGAGGGATTTACATATAGATGATACCAAGTTTATCTAACATGTAAAGCCAATAAGAAAACGTTAGCCCACTCTATAAAGTCCTTGAAGGGAGTTAATCTTCGTAATGTCGAAGGGATGAGATTGTTATTCCTAGTATTGATGGGAACGTAACTTGATTGTCTCAGGTTCAATGGAAAACCAGCCAAGTAAAACCAAAAAAAAAAGTCCCTTCTTTGTCTATCCTATATATGGTAATCTTGCATATGTGGTGCTCCAACAGATGAGCAATCTTCTGAAGTAGTGCTTGTATCCTACATATGGAGATTGAGAATGAGTTCTCTTAATGAGTTATATAGACCCAAATTGGGTTAGGGTGAAGAAATGCTCTTAATGGATACTTATCTTTTTGAGTGTGGAAGATTGTTAATTCTTACGAGATTCATGTAGTCTCTAACATAATCAACATATCCAAGATATACTCCTACAAGTAAAGGGGGTTCAAATAGATATTGGTTGTGCTCTAAAGTTATGAATTGATTGACAAGTCCAATCCCAATATCTTGATTTCAAGTGGCAATACCTCATGGATATATATATATATATGTCTACTAATACACAACCAATTAATGTTTGGATAAAAATTCTTTCCATTATCATCCCATTTTGAGGACTGACAGAAATACCTTGGAGGGTGCCATAATCTGTTATACGGACAACAATATATTGAACTACTTCAACAAGTCTACGCATGAGGTATCCAACATTTGATGTTTGTACAACAATATCCACAACCCCTTTGTGGGCTCCGTAATAGGAAATGATATATTCTATTAAAAAGAGTCCTTCGCGTAAATTGCTCTGAATGGGTAAATCAATCATTTTTCCTTGGAGATCCAACATTAATCTTCTCATCCCTACTAATTGGTGTACCTGAGATGCATTTCCTCTAGCTCTCGAAAAAGACATTACATGCATTGTATTAGAAGGGCTGGTCATCCTAAAATTAGGATTCATTTCTTGTCATAAATATTCACTTGTGGTATACCATATCTCAATGGATTAATGTAATTTTTATGCCGCATGTACATTCCCATAATGATTGTCAACACCCAAATTTTGACTTGGTTTAATTAATGAAATCATATGCGTTCATTACAACAAAAGATAAGGTTAAATTCTAGACACCCTTCAACTTTAGGTAGTGAGGCATTCTCAAAGGATACTCCGGTCACAATGTCAATATCAAAACCTTATTCAAAGATTAGCCAGACTCAACCCTAATTTCTCTATAAAACACCCTAGGACTATGAGGGTCCAAATTTTAATCTGTCAGCTCCATTTCATTCTGAATTTGCTAACCTTCATAAGCTTTCCCACATTGAAGCATCAAAAGGCTAGAAAATTATCATTTTACCCCTACACCTTTAAAAATTTTCAACTTCAATCTATCAAAATTATTTTCTCCGGAATTCTCCAGCCTTCATAAGTCTTCCCACATTGAAGCATCAAAGGCTAGAAAATTACCCTTTTATCCCCTTGATCCTAAAAAATTTCCATTTTTCCTCAAAATTAGACCCTCAACGAACCCTAAAAATTACTTGTCACCCAAATGACTTCAAGTCAAGTCCTATGCCCTCCCACCATCTTCAAAGTTGTCTAAGAACTAGAATGTCTAGAGACTTAAGCAACCCCAAAGTCCCAATACTTCCCCATACTCTTAAAAGATAGTTTTGGCCATATTTAACCTACTACAGGTCCCCGAAAGGCCTCCTTATAGACAAACTCATATCAGTCGAAGGTTAATTCTCAGTTTTTGCTAAGACCTCAAGGCTAGCCTTCAAGCTCAGATATTGCTAGATCCACTCCACATCAATTTCCTCAATCTCCCCAGTTTAAACCCAATCATTTTTTAGCAAGTGATGAACCCTCGGTAAACCCCCGAGAATTCATCACAGGTTAGAAACTCAATTAATTAGTGGCCCCATCATAGCAAACCTAAGACCTTCCAAAAAAACTCCTGCCAAGACCTTCAAAGGGCCCAATATGTTCTGATTGCTACATTCTCTCTCAAAGTAAAGCAAAACCATTTCTACCAGCATTTGACACTCGGTGAGCCCCTGAGAATTCTCTCGGAACCCAAAGCTCTCAAGGTCAGCCCATTTTTTCTAATTTTTAGAAACATTCAATAAATCGCCTAATAAAAATGTCTATTTACAGAACCAACATAGCCCAATTGCTCATATTCTTACAAATCCATATTGTGTTTTTTGGCCAAATGGCCCTCCTTTGGGAACCCCCCCCGAAAACTCTCCAAGAATCAGATTGCCAATCCATTAGATCTTGTGATCTTAAGATTCTAATGCCTAAAATATTCAATGACCCAGGAAAATCCCACTTGAGACTAAGCAGAGACCTATCTCAAATCTACTGTGAATTCAGCCTGGGATAAATCAGGGTTTTGAATGCAGATTTTGACTCGAGTATCGGTTTCGAAAATAATCTGAACTTATTACTTCACAAAATTTGAAGGTTATATTTTATATCAAGACCCTGAAAATCAATTTTATCATTTTTCCCTTCCTACATAAGTCTGAGTCATTTCGGAGCCATTCAGACTCAATTTTGATCTACCTGCACTCATCCAAATTCGATTTCGACAGTTGCATCAGGACTAGAGCATCCGGGAGATGCAAAAAGCATAAAAACCTTGAAACTTTTTAAGATATATAACCTAAAAAGAACACCCAAACAATAAGAGGGTTAAAATCCGAGAAACCATTAGTATTTTCAAGAAAAGCAATCATTACTTTTTTGATATTTTTAAAAAATTAATCATTGTTTTTCCAAAAAATCCTAAAAGTGGCTTTGGATTAGGACCTATGATTTGGCATTAATCCAAAAGTCCACTTGATGAAGGGCTAGGATCCAATGATCTAAACCCTAGCCCATCATCCACCATCCATTCTCCCAAGCACATCTCACCCTTCATTTCTCTACCTCCTCATCTCAGCCCTTCATCTCCTCCCCTTGCCACATGTCACACATCTACCCCCTCTCCTAATTAAGGACTATGATTAGCCCTTAGAAACCCTAAAACCCAATCACTTATCCTAGCCCTTCAATTTCCCACCTCCTTATAACAACCCTCCATTTGCCACATGTCCTCCATCCAACACCCCCTCACCCCTTAGCCAATGAGAGAAAGTCCCCTAGGCTCTCCCACGTGTGGTTGGGGAGCCTCCACCTTGCACCACTCAAACTCACCCCACCAAATGTTTTGGTGGACCCCACCAAAGCATGTCCATCCATGCTCCCCTATGGCCATCACTCCACCTATAAATAACCCCCCATTTCGTCTAAAGAGGGATGAGAGAAGAAAATTCTAAGAGAGAGAAAAAAAAGAGAGAAAGAAAAGAAAAGAGAGAAAAAAAAAGAGAGAAAGAAAGAGAGAAGGAAAGAAAGAAGGAAATAGAAAGGGAAAAAAAAGCTCAACCCTCGGGTTGGTCCTCTTTATGTTTTATTTTTGAGTAGTCAAGAGTGTGAGGACCACAACTCCTCCAATTAGAGGTGTTAGGATCTCAAATTTCAACTTTAAGCCACTATCATAGTGACTTACATGTGAATTACATGTCCACTAAATTTCATTCCCAGAAGAGTTCATTTGACCCCCCGAGGTGGGCCTCATGTTCTCACTGTGTAAGTGTGTTTTCACATTGTACAAACTGAGCAGTGAGGAGTGCCCAAATTTTAATTATGTCCCTAAAAAGGATTTTTGACTGATTCTTGTTTTTCTTATTAGCTAACTAATTTACATGTTCAAATTAATTTGTGTAGCTCTATTTATTGTAATTTTAGTATTTTACAGGATTTTGATTTCAATTAATTTCCAGTTGTTTATGTTCTACACTGAATTATGTTATTCACTTTGTAGATATAATTTACTCATGGTTTGCATGTTGTTTTTCTTCAATTTTCCTTCCACTAGTTTTATAATCATGTTAGGATACTCCATGTTAAATTTGGACTCAATCCCATGAGTGTAGCCCTCGAAATGGGTACCATAACCCCTAGATTTCACAGGGGCCTGTGTCAATTTGTACAGAATCCACCCACTTTGGAAAATCCAAAGTGGGGTCTACCCTTTGCAACTGAGGTTGGGATTTTTCAGAGAGGTGTCTGGGGTCCTAACCTAGCTCTCTGAAAAATTCCAAGTCCAATTGACCTCAGGAAGTGGTCCAAAAATATGAAAAACACAATTATTGGACTGCTACCCAGAGCCTATATGTCTAAATTTTCACTCCTATGGAAATTCAAGCGTACCCCTGAAATTTAGGCGTACAGCCTAATTTTAGGCATACTAACCCTAAGTATACCCCACCTTTGTACCTCTGTCCTCATGTGTCCAGTGGATCCACCAAACCCCTCAGACTTTAAAAATCATTGATGGAGAAGATCTAGGCTCTAGGTTTTATTGAAACCCTGTACAGGGCCCATCAGAGGTTGTACGCCTGAATTTTCACTTCTGTGGAAGTTCAGGCATACCCTTGAATTTTAGGTGTACATCTTGAGTTTAGGCATATATCTTGGAAACTTGCCAAGTGTATTTCCCTCATCAGGAAAAGACCCCACAAAACCCAGAAAACTTGTAAACCCCCTATGGGTGAAGCAACATGCCTCACCCCCTGCCAGAACTCCAGGTGGGCCCTCTTTGGGTTTGTATGCCTGAAATTCCAAGTTTGGAAAAGTTCAGGCATATAAACTAATAAATTCCAATTTTACCTCTATATGGAAAACAGAGGGCGGGGGAGGACCATTAGTACAGCCTAAAATCACCTCACATTGGACTCTAGGAGGTTAGGCATCTCTTGAGAAGTCTTCCCTGGATATTTTGGTCGCAAAAACCATCATCCATATCATGCCATGTGCAGTACACCCTAATGATCAGCCCAAGTACACCATTCTAGGTCAAACCCTAATCATCTAAGAAGCATCAGTAGGACTATGAGGGTCCACCTTTAAGACCCCAAATACATTGCCTTTAATTTCTCCAACCTTTATAAGCCTTCCCGTAGTAAAGCATCACAAGTGAAAAAATTACCGTTTTTTCCTTTAGCCTTCAAAAGCCAAAAATTGATATCTTCACACATTGTTTACAAATTCTCCAACCTCCATAAGTTTTCTCATGGCGAAGTATCACAAGCGAAGAATTTTAATTTTTAGCCCTTTTGTCCTTGCATATAGAAAAATTACCATTTTACCCTTTTACCTTCAAGATTTACCCCCTAGACCTCAGAAGACCCCTGAAGCTTCTCTCGTTACTTGAATGGTGTCATATCATGTCTTGCACACTTCAATCTACACCACCTTTGATGAACTTATCACAAAATAAATCTTTTCCAAAATTGGCAACAACCAATTTCTCAACCTTTAAAAACCCCTGATAAAAAAATGACACTCAAAAAGCTCTCAAAGATTCATCCAGTATTAGAATTCATAGATGTCAGTGGCTGTCTTTCAGTCTTAGCCTTATCTTTAATCAATTATTTCTCAAAAAAGGGTATCCAAAGTCTTGAACCTCCATGAAGTCTCAAATTTTCCCTAGGGGGTGAAAAGTCAGTTCCGATTGTGTTTCACCTGTATGGGTCCAGAACGTTCCCCAGACGTCCAAATCTCAATTAGCCAATGTCCATCTTTCTGGATTGAAGAGGCCTTCGCAAAACCCCCTAATGGACAAAAGCATTTGAATAATTAATCTACTCAGATTTCTCCAATTACTTCAAAATGAGCTACACATTTTAGCCAAGTATCGTGTACTCAACTAAACCACGGGAATTCTTCATAACTCCAAAATTCAATCTATCAGTGGCCATTTCTTGATAACTCTATGGCCTTTAAAATATTATCACCTCGAATAGATCTGTCTGAAAACTTTGCAAGCCCAGTCACCACATTTTGTCTAAATTAGGTCAATGCACATTTTGTCTGTATTTGACACATGCAAAGCCTCTGAGAACTCTCCCGAACTCAGAATTCAGCTAGGTTAGGTCCATTTTCTTAGTTTTCTCCTTATCCTCAAAAAACTGTTTCCCAAGCCAGGGCAACAGAGGATGTTTGGTAAACCAATGCTGCCATTCTCCAGTGAGCTTTAGGCACAGTGTCTCATCAAGCGACCCTGCTTCGAAAAACCTCGGCAATTGCTCAAGAATCCGTTGGATGAGTTATCAATTCCTATGGATTCCTAACTCTCTGAACCTCAATACACTATGGGCATGGGTTTCCATAAAAACTTCCAACAATTCCTATAATATTTCTAGTCAAGGTCCTTCACCTAACCGGAAACGAGATTTCTAGCGCAATTTCCTGCTCAAGAATCATAATTCAGTGTAGTATGAGTCTGTGGCTCACAAAAGTTGAGGTCCACCTTTTATTTGAAGATCCCAGAAATTAATTTGACCATCTTGCCCCTCTAGTAATTATTCAAAGCTTTTTTAGGCTAATAGACCCTTGATTTCACCCATACCCTCATTGTAATTTGTTTATGACTGATCCATTGCGACCAAAACATTTGGGACTTCAAAAGCAGATATTAAGTTCACATGTTTTTTAGCACAAGAACCCATAAAGTGAGGTAGATAGGTAATGAGGTAAATTTAATTCATTTAGGGTTAATGAGCTCATCCTTTTTGGATTTTAGCTCATTAACTCCCATTAATGCCCATTAAATGCATTCACACTTAAGGGGTTATTTCACGAACCCTTAGATTAGAGTCTTCATGTGCACC
>JAOXJP010230734.1:0-16050 GCA_025762735.1 Platanus orientalis
GGTTTGGTGGAGAAGATAATCAAGGAGCTTCGTTCAGTTTTGGTCTGGTGGACTTCAAGCCAATGTGAAAATTTATTGGAAAGTGTCTTGATTTCACACATTTCCTATGGAAGTCACCAAAGCAACCGTCTTTTTTAAAGAAGTTTATTTATTTGGAACTCTTAAAAGGATTAACGTGCTAGGGTTTCTTAGGGTTGTACATCTCTATAAAAGGAGATGTTTATGGTTTTTAAGGGTTGCGAAAGATTGTAGAAGAGAGAGACTTTGGTCAGAGGCAAGAACGTATTTGGTTTTGGAGAGCTCTTCTTTGAGTTTTTCCAAAAGACTTTGCTTTTAGGTTTTGCAACTCGTCGTTATACATTTTGTACTGTTCTTTATTCTCCATGTTAATGAAGTTATCGATTGTCTTTGCCCTTGGATGTAGGCAGGTTTGTCAAACCACGTTAAATATTGTCTCTTGTGATTGTTCTTTGTTGTTTATTGTTTTCTTGTCTTGTTTCCGTGCCTTGCATACTTGAATATGATCTGTTGTTTGTTCCGTTGTGTTGTTCTAGCACAACAAAATCATTTCACTTTGTGTTTTTTTTTTTTTTTCATGACATTTGAAATGAGTCCATCACAAGTTATCATGCCAAGTTGAGTCTGGATCCTCTACAATCGTTAAAATACTTTGTGCAGTGATTGTCTGCTCCACAGACACTAATACAGAAAATTTAAAACACCCACCCAAAATTGGTTAACATTGTAAATTTTTCTCTACATGTGCAGTAAACAATGGCTGCACATGAGTGAAAGTGCATAGATGTAAGGATATGATTTAGTGGATAGATATAAGGATGTGGTACTATTGTAAGAATAAACTCATTTAAGATTTGGGCACTTTAGGATTTTAAGAAATAAAATCTTTACTTAGTTTCTTAACAACATTCCAATGATGACCCATTTTAGATGACGCACTTGTGCATTCAAATGCTAGGGAGAACAAGATGAAATGATTCATTCCAAATGGCCTTACAAGACTAGTTAAACAGTAAGAACATATTGCAAAAGCACAAATGCTTTGGAGTTCAGAAATGATTGTTAACCAATTTGACAATTGAAACATCAGGTCCAATGTTTAATGGGACAAGCAGGATATCAAGATGGTGGAGTGATTAAATCTAGCTAGCAACTAATTAGCTTAGAAAACTCATAAGCGTATGAACTGCTCGCACAGATTCACCTGCAAGGGGACATGACTAGGCCCCCTAGATTAAAAATGGAACTTTCCTCGTTAGGTCATACACTGTAAGAGATAATGGGGGTATTTACTATCTTAAGAAACCAGAAACATCCTCAGAAGCCCTCTCTAAATGTAACCCCTCTTAAAGTTCAACTAGAACCAAACACCAAAGGGTGCTTAGAGATGACAAAGAAACAAGTTTCTTTCATATATGTGGAGTTGATTTTTGTGGAGAATGCTAGCCATAGTCCTTAGGTGAGCACGGGAAGAAATCAAACAAAATTATTAATGAAGCTACAAAAACCCTAGAGAATCTTGGTCAAGTGTCTGAGCTATGAACTCCTGAAATTTTGAAGATACCGGCTTGATAAGTTGGTAAAGCCTATGGATGTCGTACCACAGACTTGGGTTCAACACCCGTCTTCACCTATAATTATTACCTATCAAAAAAAAAAAAAACTCCTGAAATTTTCCTTAGCGTAAACTATTCGAAAAGAGAACACAACTATAATAAACTATACGAGAGGAGAGAGAACACAACCATAGCCACATCCACTATCACACAAAGACCATGCGAAAAAGGAAAGGGTTTCTACTAACGAAAAGACAATCTACTTGGACTTGTGTTTTCGCAATCACACTACAAAAACAAACACAGCAAACCCATCTTTGCACATTTAAAAAAGAAAAGAAGAGCACAAATGGATGAAGAATACAAAAGGAATAACAGCAAGTTCATAGTTAACTCAGTACCTTGAGAGATGCAAAAGCAAACAGATGGCTCTTGTGGATTGATGGATCTTCCACAACTATATGTGACAAACCTTCACACCACACACGAGAGAGATATTCCAAGGCTACTCTGAATTTGATATATATATATAAATATATATATATAGAGAGAGAGAGAGAGAGAGAGAGAGAAAGAAAGAGAGAGAGAGAGATCATACACAGAGGAAAGAGTTAAGAAGGTAAGCCAAGATGGCATTCGTCTGGACCTGCACCGGCACCTGTATCTGTTTCTCTCTCATTGGGTTTTATTGAATATGGATTAATTATGTCGGAGAGAGCTTAGCATCGGTAAGGTGCAGGTGCAAATGCAGATAAATGAGACATCTGGACTGTTAAACATTCTCAGCAGTCGACAGCTCCCAAGTCTCAGAGAGAGGTAGCGTGCACGAAAAACCTCTCTAGGCGCCTTTATATATAGATTAGAGATAAAGATTGATGATGAGAGGAAAGAGGAGAGACTGATATCGAGAATAACTTTATCTTTCTTTCACAGCCTCGTCACGTGGCACCAACACCGGAACACGTGATCATTGCCTTTTTCAACCAATAGGGCGAAGCCACGACATGTTCGATGCTTGAAATGGGCACTTGAAAGTTGTGTTATAACTCGTGGCCTGTTTTTTTATTTTTATTTTTTATCATTTAGAACCACTTCTCTTGGACACCAGAATCCCAAATTAGCCGCACCAAGCTCGGGTTAGGTTTTGAAATTCTCGTATGCACGTTGTCATTTGGGTCCCATGCGCTGCAAATCAGATTTTTAATACCAAAAAAGTGTACAATAATCCGCTTGTGCCAGGAAATCGCTGTGATCCTGAAGACTAGAACCAGGCCAAAGAAGCAGGTTACTTCTCAGGTAAAGTCTCATTTATTTTTCATTTACGCGAAGAAGGGATTTTAAACTAGTCTTAGGATCGTCCACGGTGAAGAAAAACATTGGAGTGAAGTCATGTGATATTCAATACATGCTCCAAAAATGAGCGGGAATTTCCCTTAAAATTTAGAACTTCTGTATGTGGAATGTTGAGTATCACAACATTTTCATAAAGTTATTTTACAGCAAAGGATCCCGTGTGTCTACAGTAATTATTTCGTTGGACCGGTGATTGTGATGATGTCTGCCACTCTTGCAGTGTGGGGCCACACATGTGGGTCCAATGATCTGAAAAGGAAAAACAGTGATGAGACCTCTAATCACATTTATTCCGGTCTGACTTATATCACTTCTTACTTTCCAAGTATAAATAGGGCAGTGTTATGTACAAATAATCTAATCTTCTCGGAGGATGTGACTAAAATTGATGTGCTGATTATGTGTGACGCGTACCAAAGACTACCACGTGATGTGTTTTTGAATTTGGTATCCTTATTTTGAACACCTATTTTTTGAAGTGAACACCTGTTTTGATATTTCTAATCCTATACATATGTATCAATTGTTTAATGTTTAATTATTTGAGTAGTTTTTTTAAGACCGACCCTCAACCTGACGCCACCTTCCTCCTTTATCTGAGTTTGGGATTGATAATGTCTAAAGATACAAGCATTGGTGTAGTCACACCAATTTATGGTGTGGTCACACTAATTTGACCAAATAATAATTGCTCCCTAACCCTTCGTTAGTTAACATTCAATTGAATAATTATCATCAACCAAATAATTTAAAATAATAACCCGATGCATAATTAATAATCCGCGGTGCAATGGGAAAGATCTAGAGGTTGCTTCATTTTAGCATGAATATCGTGCACTCAAGGTTCATAGGGATTCATGTCTCACTTTGTGTGGGCTCACAAAAACCAAAGTGGTAGCACATTAGATAGAATGTGTTGTGAACACAAATATATGATGCACGTGAAACAAATTTAGAAAACAGTAAACAACAAAAAATAATTACACAACACAATATTTGACATGGTTCAATATGATTGTCTACATCTATAGAAAAAGACGATTAAGAACTTTTACTAAAATAAAGAATAAATAGAATACAAAATGCACAACGACGAGTTCTTAAAACTTAAAGGCGAAACTTTAAAGAAAACTCAAAAAAACTTTTAACACAAATATATTTGTTGATACAAAGACATTATTTATCAAATCCATGGGCAAATGTATGGAAGAAGCTCCAACAAGTTAAGCCTTGAAAACCAAGACTCAAGCTAGATTATAACTTTCAAGAAGGTAAAGGCATGCATGTAGCTTCATAGGAATTATGTAGTATAACTTTAGGCATGTCCACATACATGGTTGAATGCTCCAAATTGATCTTAAGAGGATATAGACCTCCTCAAGATGTACACATCAGTGTAATCACAAAATTCATTGTGTGTGACCGAACACAAACCCTATGATTAATCACAGTGTGAAATCCAGACTAGTGATCGATCACAACTTGGGTTCTAACAGCCTCGTGATCAATTACAAAACCCATGATCGATCACGACATGGTTGTGACTTAAAGTGAGGCCCACACCGCTCGACACCCCTCGACCATGGTTCGAGGCATATGAGAAAATGACCCATGACCGATCATAAACCCCATGATCGGTCACGGATCTGGATTTTGAGATTCTGTCATTTTCTTCATTTTGAATGAATGAACAATTTTTCTTATTCATTTGAAAAGATTCTAATCCTAGGATTATGAGCTTTTTCTGTTCTCTATAAAAGGAAATGTTTTTCATTAGGGTAAACAATCTTCAAGCATTCAAGAGAGTGTTATTTGTTTTGCTAAAAAGAGCCACCAAGGATGAAATTTTTCTATTACTTGAGCTGCAAACTTGAAAGTTCATCAAGAAAAGCTCTATTGGTTCCCTCTTAGCTCATATTAGCTAATATCTACTTGAGATGTGTGGTTTGGGTTACCCCTTAAGGAAACCCTCTTTGTGGTTGTCTAGCTTAAGAAGTTTTAGTGTCATTATTTGAAGAAAGTGGGTGTATAAAGCAAACCAGTTCAACAATGAGCACTCTCACATGTGGTAAGAACAGTAACATCAACCAACTTAGTGGTAATATTTGTTATTCATTGTGCATTCATTTGCATATTCATTCATCATCCATTGACTTGCTTCCGTCGAAGACACCGGTGGCTTTACTACATCCGTCGGAGACACCGGAAGTAGTGCACACTCGCTGGAGACACCGTGTTGTTGTGTAACTTACTTGTAAGCAAGTAGTGAGGTTTTGTATGTTGACCTAGGTTGTATGTGATAATTTAAATGAAATATACCTAAGCTCATAGTGAGCTTTAGAAGAGTGAACGTTGGTTTTAGTACCAAACCACTATAAATCTTGTGTTGTGGATTGAATGTGTGATTGTTTGTCTCTCTTAGTTGTGCACATATTTCTCATTGTTTGCAACGTGTTTATTTAAACTTGAGTAAGCACCATTAATGCGCACACTCACTTAAGAAGATTAAAATCAATCCCAACATTGGCAAGAAAGGATAAAAGAAATTTAATATTTTATTCACCCCCCTCTAGGATAACATTAGAGACATTTCAATGTTTTATACCTTTCACAAAAGAAGTCTCACTTATGTCATTCTTCCGCCACTCACAAAACCCACAAAATATCTTTTTTATAAAGATCCAAGAAACCCTACATCATAAAGAGGATTAAAACCCCAAAATAATCATACTAGTTAATGGGTTCACTTGGCCTAACACCGTATGAATTCAAGACACTCTCAACAAATTTTTACTTTGGCTTGAATTCCACCAAACCAAACTCAATGAAGCTCCTTGATCATCTTCTACACCAAACCCCAAAGGATACACAATCAATTATCTTTCACACTGATCAAGTCTAAGCCATAATTGAACTTAATCACTGAATTCGAATTTGTCGACATATTTGTTGACTCCTCAACACTAAATACATATGTAACCATGTATTTAAAGCTTTCTCTTACTTAAGATTTAACATCCAACTTGGGCACATTTTCATACTGCTAAATTTTTGGAACCTGAATGGGTTTGAAACAACATCCCATGTACCAACACAATAGGAGTACCACATTCGAACTCTACCTCTAACTGAACACTAAAATCTCCATCTTCCACAATTTATTTGTTTGGATCAACAAGACAAAATCACAAAAAAAATAACACTTCTATGTTTCTTTTCATAAGCACATCGCTCACAAAACCCAAACTTCTCACCTTAGAGCAAACCCGACTTGCTCAAATCTATCAAGCATCTTACATACATGTAACCCATTTACATATGACACAACTATGTACAAACTGAATCAGAATATGGTGTAGAAAACACAATTGCTCCACCTTTAATGGTGTTCCTAAGAAACACATTAAGGTTCCTAACCTTTCTTTCTATAAGCCAAAACTGTTTTTTCATTAAACTTTTCAACCTTGAATTTTGTATCTACCATCACAAAATCCCTAAACCAGACAATCCTCAACCCACAACTTCAAACGATTTCAACTAGTGGAAGATAATCAAAAGAATCTTTAGCTCTGATACCAGTTTATTGTGACAAAACTACACAACAAAACAAAACATGGATCAGATTCAACTATGTGATGTGCACGAAACAAAATGAGAGAATAGTAAATGACAAAGAACAATCACACAACAGAATATTTAATATGGTTTGAAGAGATTGCCTACATCTGATAAAAAACTTCGACTAAAATGGATAACAAAAAGAATACAAAATGCACAAGAAGTTCCCAAAACCCAAAGGTGAAACTCTAATGAAAACCCAAAAGAACTCTCTACACAAATACATTCTTGCCTCTCACAAAAGAAGCCTCTCACTTTTGTCGCTCTTCCACAAACCCACAAAACATCTCTTTTTATAGAGACCCCAAAAACCTATCATAAAGAGGGTTAAAAGCCCATAATAACCCTACTTGTTAACAGGTTCACTTGGCTTGATGCCATGTGAATTCAAGACTCTCAATAGCATGGATTCCTATTACTCCTAGCCCACCTCAATTGTGCAATATATTTCACTTTTCTTTAATAAATCCACAATATAGAGAAATGTTGTGGTGTTTTCCCTTTGCCGTGTATCTGGTAGGATGGTTCATTCATAGCAACTCCGAAAAATTATAGGGTTTTCCTAGGAGTTGCATTGATTCTAAACCTAGGGGTTTAAGACTGTTGCCTCTCTTAGAGAGGTAATGGTTTCAAGCTTGTTCGACAGCATTATGTCTAGTTGTATACGACGTCTACTTCTCCTACCTAGGGCTGCCAATGTGCTGTTCTAGTTTGGCTTGCTCATCATTTGTTGAGCTCAAGTTTCCAAGTGAGTTTTGTTAGTTGAGTCTGAGTCAAGTAACATTAGGATCAGCTTGCAAAAACACATACATCTTATTATGGTCTATATCTATATCATACATATTGATGGTGTATTGGACAAAGAGTTCATTTATACCTGTTAGATGGTCACATAGTTGGCCCATGTCTTTGACAAAATGAGCCATGCACAACACAAAAAGAGAAAGAGTCAAGAAACTAGACACCGGCGGGGTGTCGGTCTTAAGTTCTCCAACGATCAAGTCAGATGGCTAGGGGTTGTAGAAAAAGAGTTATCCAAGTTAGGGTTTCTGTTATTCCATACTTAGTAAGCTTATCGTTATCCATATTTATAGGCTTGAGTAGTGGCGTATCAAATGAGATCTTGCTTGTCATTTTCCCCCATGTTCTTCATCGCATCTCCCCTTACCCTCTTTGCCTTTTTCTTAGTATGTCAGGCCGACTGTAAAGAATATTCTCCCTTAGTAATGGCTTTATGAATCGTGCTTATCTCTAAGCAAGGAAATCAGGGTCCCTATCTCTTTTGTTCATCGGGGATTTTTGGAGGTAAGGTGCCTGTCATGGTTGTGGTTCAGACGGCACCCTGGGAGGGTTGGGACTACGCCCCGGGGGAGATCCCTCCCATGAGGTTTAACCAGAGTTGGGTGTTAGTCACTAGTCCCGTAGGTGAGTCACAATTTCTCCTTTTTCGTGCACTTGTGCATTATTTTTGTAATCTTCTCACTTTTTTGTTTCTTCTTATGTGTTCATATTTTGTTTAGTCTCGGAGGTAGAAGAGCTATCCCCCAAGAAGGAAGCCCGCACACTGGAGGTCGTGAACTACTCGACCCATGCCTTCCCTGATCTTGTGACTCCTACGAACCTTCATAGGGTAGGATTCGGGCCCGACCCAAGTAGGTCCCCCTTTTTTTCTTTCTTTTATTTTTGTGTCGTCCACTTCTTATTTCTTTCATATCCCTCTTTCTCTTTTTTATATGGTTAGTTTCTGATCTCGGGTTCATTTTTATGTGCAGTGATGAAACCTAAAAGAAAATTTTGGGTCAGGCTTGGGAAGCTAAGGCAGCCAGTCAGGGGGTGGCTGTAACCTCCAAGAAAGAGAAAGAGGGATAATCTCCCCCAATGAGTAGAGATAGATAATGATAATTTTTTCTAAGTGTAGGTATGCCTCGAGGATAAAACTCCCCTAACGAGTAGAGACAGATGATGATAATTTTTTCTAAGTGTAGGTACGCCTCGGGGCTAATACACTCTTGGCAAGCAGGTGCACTACCCTTAAATACTTTTTTCATGGAAGAGAAAGAAGACCCATCTGGTCTCTCATGGTTTGGGTGAATAAGGGTTCCCTATGACATTCTTTTAGATTTGATCCCTTACCCCTCATAAGAGCCTTCCTTTAACAATGTCGTCGGGTACTTTTATGCCCCCATTTCAATTTTATACATGAGAGGGTATAGTTGTACTTGGTATCGAAGGGTCGATTTTAGTTGTGATGTGTATGTCTCGACGTGCCTTGAGTCTTGACTTTATTTGCTAAAGTCTTTGCTTTTGCTAATTTGTGAGACTTCTCGTTACCTTGTGATTTTTTTCTTAAAGGATGGGTCGATCCTCTGACTTGGGGTCAATCTTGTGACCTGAGGGTTAATTTTGTAATCCGATGGCTAATCTTATGACCTGAGCACGAGGGTCTAAAAAGATGGGTCAATCTTATGACATGGGGTCAATCTTGTAACATAAGGGTTAATCTTGTAACCCGAGGGTCTGAAAAGATGAGTTAATCTTGTGACTTGGGATCAGTCTTATAACCTGAAAGTTAATCTTATAACCTTAGCATGATGGCCTAAAAAGATGGGTCAGTCTTGTGACCTAGGGTCAATCTTGTGACCTGAGGGTCAATCTTGTAACCCTAACATAAGGGCCTGAAATTTTTCTTGGCTTTGTAGTGTAAGAACATTTCATTAACTAGGGTCGAATCATTATATCTTCTTTACTGATAATATTTTCTCAAGTGCTCAACATTCCATGGTCGTGGTAGGGGTTCCTCTCGCATTGTCTCAAGATGGTACATCCCGGGCCTATGACAACTTGTTACCCGGTAAGGCCCCTCGCAATTTAGCCTAAGTTTTCCCTCTATTGGTTCTTGTGTCGTTAGGCTCACCTTTCTGAGCACTAAGTCTCCAACCGTGAATCTCCTTATGAGTTGTAGTACTTGGTCATTCTCTACTTGTAAGTGGTTGCTCGAAGTGTGGCCTCGTCCCTTTTCTCTTCCAACAAGTCGAAATTGTTCCTGAGGTTCTCCTCGTTCCTTTCTGAGTCAAAGTTTGATGTTCTATATGTGGCCATCCCGATCTCGACTGACATCATTGTCTTAGTCCCAAACTCCAATATGAATGGTGTTTCTTTGTGGGGGTCCTTACTGTAGTGTGGTATACCCAAAAGATGCTTGGTAGTTTCGGGACAAAGGCCTTCGGAGTCTTTGAGTCTCTTCTTGATGATGCCCAGAAGCGTCCTGTTGGTGACCTTAACTTGGCCATTGGATTGTGGATACGCCGGGGAAGAGAAATGATTTTTATCCCAAGTTCTGCACAAAATTCCCTGTATCGAGTATTGTCGAACTACTTGCCGTTGTCATTGATGATCACTCGGGGAATCCCAAACCGACACACTATTGATTTCCAGGTGAAGTCACGGATGTTTTTCTCAGTGATTTTCGCTAGGAGTTCAGTCTCCACCCACTTTGTGAAGTAGTTAATGGCCACTACTAAGAACCTCATTTGTCCCTTTCTTCAGGGAAGGGATTCGACAATGTCAATTCTCCATTGAGCGAACGGCCAGGGCTCGGCTATCGGTACTAGCTCCTCTATGGGCTTTTTAGGGACATTGGCAAACCTTTGACATTTGTCACACTTTTGGACTAGCAGGCCTGGGCTTGCATCCTTTTGCATAGAGGGCCAATAATATCTTACTCTGATAGCTTTGTGTGTTGTCGCCTGGCCCCCCAAGTGGTTCTCATATATTTCCTCATGAATCTCCCAGAGCACATAGTCGGTCTCTTCTTCGGACAGGCATTTGAGTAGGGGGAGAGTGAAGCCCTCTTATAGAGGGTGTCACCGAGGAAGAGATACCGATTCGCCCTTATTCTCACATTTCTTGCTTCGTCTTTATTCTTGGACAATTCACTATTTTTCAAATATTTTATAATTTGGCTGGCCCATCCAGGCTCAGGGCTAACCATGTTGACCTCCTTATCTTCTTCCACCTTGGTGCTTGGCTCAGGTAGACACTCAATAAGGATCCCAGGGTTGAGATTTTCCACGACTGATGATGCAAATTTGTCCAACCTTTCGACTTTTTCATTCTAACCCTATGGGACCCAATGTATCTTAAAATGCTCAAACTAGGACTTCTCTTTCTCTACCAGCGTGTGGGACTACTTCATCTATTCATCTGTTACCTAGTATTCTCCTTATACTTGTCCTACCACAAGTTGGGAGTCACTGTTGACTCTCACTCGCTTGGCTTCGAGGGCGTGGGCAAGGTGTAAGCCAGCGAACATTGCTTTATACTCAGTCTCATTATTGGTTATCTTGAACCTAAACCTGATGGCATACTCAATCTCATTTCCTTCTGGTGTGACTAAGACAACTCCTCCCCTGGTTACGTTGTTCATAGAGAAGCCATTGACATATACCACCCACTCTGCTTGTCCTGGTTCCTCTCCCCCGGGTTGTGCTTCTTATGCCTCAGACTCCCCTCTTGATGCAGGAGTGTATTCGACGATGAAATCCACCACTGCTCGACCTTTGATAGCTCCTCGGGGGTGGTATTCGATGTCGAACTCGCTCAACTCTACTAACCACTTAACTAGTCTTCTAGAGGTCTCGAGTTTATGCAATGTAGTCCTAAATGGCTGATTAGTGAGCACCCGGATGGTGTGGGCCTAGAAATAGGGTCTTAGTCGTCGAGCTATAACACCCAATGCGAACACCCTCTTCTCGACCCTCGAGTATCTTTCCTCTGCTCCCTTGAAAGCCTAATTAGTGTAGTATACCAGCATTTGCACCCCGCCTTCTTCCCTGATTAACACTAAACTAATTGTCATTCCTGATCTCGATAGGTATACATAAAGCACCTCACCCTGCTTTGGCTGATTGATCAACGACAAGTGATCGAGATGGTCTTTAAGCTCCTGAAAGGCCTTGTTGCATTCTTCATCCTAGCGGAACACCTTTTTCAACAAATAAAAAAATGGAAGGCACTTATCTGTGGCCTAGGATATGAATCTACTGAAAGCTACAACCCTCCCAGCTAGCTGTTGCACTTCTTCGGTGTTCCTCGGTGGTTACATATCTATTATGGCCTTAACCTTCTCGGGATTCACCTCTATCCCTTGCTAGGAGACCATAAACCCAATGAATTTCCCAATAGATACTTCAAAAGCACATTTACCAGGGTTGGGCTTCATCCTATGCTTCCTCAGGGTCTAGAATGTCTCGCTCAAATCCAATAAATGTTGCTCGGCTATGAGGCTTTTCACCAGCATGTGGTCCACATATACTTCAACATTCCTCCTGATCTAGTTTTTGAAAATCTCATTAACGAGTCTTTGGTAGGTTGCTCCTGCGTTCTTTATCCTGAAGGACATGACCTCATAACAATAAAGCCTCTAGTCGATGACAAAAGTTGTTTTTTCTTGGTCATATTCATGCATTTTGATTTAGTTATACCCCAAGAAAGAGTCTATGAAGTTGAGGGTCTAATAGCTAGCCATCGAATCCACTAGAGTGTTGACACACATACGCCACTTCCTATTAGGATTTTTGTACCATGACTACATTTTCCAACCAGTCGGGATAGTGGACCTCCCTTATGAAGCGGGCTTTGAGCAATTTCTCCACTTCTTCATCAATGGCTTGGTTTCTTTTGGGGTGAAGTTTCTTTTCTGCTTAACAAGCCTTGAGGCCGGGTTTATATTGAGTCGGTGTACTACCAGCTAAGGGGTTATCCCTGGCATGTCTTCATACATCCAAACAAATATGTCTTGATTCTTAATAAGGAAGCTTTGTAATCGCCTCTTGAAGCCTTCCGGCAGGTTTTCCCCCACCCGGGTTACTCGGTTAGGCATCGTTGAGTCGAGAATAATACTCTCGAGTTCTCCTCTTGATTCTACTACTACCTAGGTATTCTTGTCTCAAACTTCTAAACTATAGATTGACATGGTCTCCTTTGGAGCTGGTTCCCTTTTGAGTAAGGCCACATAACATTCTTGGGTTGCCACTTGATCCCCCTGACTTCTCCAACTCCTCCTTCAGTCAAGAAACACATCAAAAGATGGTAGGTCAAGGTGATTGCTCTCAGCCGATACAGTGTTGGTCTTCTAAGGATTACGTTGTAGGCAGAGGGGCAATAGACCACCTACCCTGGGGATTTTTCGGTCACCTGTACCAGTAGTGATTGGCAAGCCGATGGTTCTAAGTGGAAGCAACATGTCACCTATGAATCTGACTAAGGGTGTTTGGACGAGCTTGAGTTTGTCTCATCTGATACCCATCTGGTCGAAGGCTAGGAGGTAGAGAATGTCTGTCGAGCTCCCATTATCAATGATGACATGATACGTGATGTAGTTCAAGATGACCAACATCACTACTAGTGCATCGTCATGCGACTGACTCACTCCTCAGGCATCCTCTACAAAGAAGGTGATGGGGGGATGCTATTCCTTATGTTGCTTAGTCAGCTTCTCTATCATCATCATTTACCGGTCTCTTTCTACGCGAATCTACCTCACATGCGACCTTCTTATTGAGTTGGACTCTCCTTCCCCGACAAACCCACCGGCTATCACTCTAATCTCCCCTATCGATCCTTTTGGCTTTCTCTCTTCTTGAATAGGAGGGCCTTGATGGGTATCTTCACGCCTAACCGGGGGCTACTTTGCAAAGAATCTTTATAGCCACCCTCGTTGGAAAAGTGCTTCTATCTGTTCCTTCAAGTCAAAGCAGTCATTCGTGTAATGGTCGTGATTCTTGTGAAAGAGACAATACTTGTCGTGATTTCTCTTTTCTAGTGGGGCCCGAATTCTATCAGGCCATTTAATGCTCAGGTCATCCTTGAGGTGTAAAAACACCTGCTCCATGGGTGCATTAAGGGGGGTGTAGTTTTGGAACCTGCTCAGGTGTAGATTGATCCAGGGCCTGACCCCACAGTTATCGTTGGCTATCCTCGCCCGACTGCCCCTTTCTTCCTGAATAGCTTACTACTCTCTTTTCCTTTTTTCTAATTGTGAGCCAGCCCCGGCATCTCATTCTCTTCGGGGGCTAAGAGTGTCTTCAACGTTCATGCATTGTTGTGCCTTCACCATGAGATTGGCCATGCGGGACGTGGGATTTTTTGAGAGAGATAAGAGGAACTTGGAGGGCAGTAACCCTGCCATGAGAGCTGCCACAATTACCTTTTCCTTAGCATCGTCTACTTACAACATCTCTTTGTTGAATCGGGATACGTAATCTCAGAGGGGCTCACCTTTGCTTTATTTTCTATTTAACAAGTAGGTGACGGGCCTCCGATGTCTCTGGCTGCCAATGATGTGGTCGGTAAATTGTCAACTCAATTTTATAAAATTTGAGATGCTCCCAGGCTTCAACCAACTAAACCTAACTCGGGTTGACCCCTTGATAGTTGTGCGAAAGGCCCCATACATGATTTCATTGGGGGTCGCCTAGAGGTTCATATGCATCTTATATGGTTCCAAATGGTTGAGAGGGTCTATACCGTCATCAAACATTTCCATCTGAGGTGGCTTGAATTTGTCAGGTAGGGACCGAGTCATCACCTTTGGAGTGAATGGATGGTTCGTCCTCTAGATCAGTTTGTTAACGATGGTCAAGGCTTTTCCTCTAATTGCTTTTTTCATGGTCACCATCTCCCTTCTTACATCCTCCATCTTTTCTTCCCAAAGGTCATGGGTATGAATCCTTTCCCCAAGTTGGCTCGCCTCCCGAAATCGAGATGTCATGGCACTTCCTGCTTTGTCTTCTTATCGTTGGCCACCACCATGACTTCTAACTAGAGGGGCGTGGGGTCCCTGCCATCCCACGTCTTGGTTGCCGATCTCGCCTATTTGGATTCTTAGCTCCTATATGATTTCTCAGTTCTGCTCCATCAGTAGCTGTATACTTTCTATTAAATCTTGGATCCTCTACTCGAGGGAAGCTACCTACGGAGCTTTGTGGTGTATCCCATTAAAGATGGAGGTCTCTTACCCCTCTACTCTAGCTCCATGGTCGTGTTAAGCTACAATTGACATGGTTTCAACCATATAGACCTTAGGTTTTCAAGGAAAGAGTTCTTATAGACGACACCAACTGATGGTATACTAGACCAGGAGTGCCTTTACACCCGTTAAATGGTTGCATAGTTGGCTTAGGTCTATAACGAAATAAGCCATGCACAACACAGAAAGAGAAAGAGTTAAGAAGCTAGACACTGGTGGGGTGTCGGTCTCAAGCTCTCCGACGATCAAGTCAAACGGTTAGGAGATGTAGAAAAAGAGTTATCCAAATTAGGGTTTTTGTTGTCCCATACCTGGTGAGCCCGTTGTTATCTACATTTATAGGCTTGAGTAGTGGCGTATCAAATGAGATCTTGCATGTCACTTTCTTCCATGTTCTTTGCCGTGTCTCCCTAGCCCTCTCTGCCTTTTTTTTTAGTATGTTAGGCTAGCTATAGTGAATATTCTCCCTTGGTAATAGTTTCTGGATCGTGCTTATCTCTAAGCAAGGAAATCGGGGTCCCTATCTCTTTTGCTCGTTAGAGATTTCTAGAGGTACGGTGTTTATCGTGGTTGTGGTTTAGATGGCACCCTAGGGGTGTTTCCGGGATACTCAAAGTGTCGAGTACTAGAGGGTGGAGTGTGTGGCTCGATGTTTTCTGGTTGTGCCTAGTTATTGAAAGGTTACTGGGTCGTCAGGCCTCTCGCTGTTGGCCTCGATATCTTTTGGGTCAGGGGACCCCGAAGATTCCCTAGGTCGGTTTCCTTGGGGATCCCTTGGGTCAATTTATTTAGGGTCAGGACTATGTTAGTTTATCGGGGTCGGTTTATAGGGACCTCAATATCTTTCCCCATCACATATAGATATATGTAGCCTATTTATATTTTACATTTGGGTGACTGTGGCATCTATCTTCTGCATGAAAGACCTAAGGTCAAATCCGTGGAGTTGAAGTATATGCAATGTTCTGTGGAACCACCTGGTTTGGTTTGGTTCTCCCTGGTTCACTTAATAAGTATATGAATATCTAGATTTCCGAAATCCATAAAATGAAAAAATGAAATCCCATAAAAACCTATAATCTAACAAAATTATACTGTGAAAGGTAAAGTTATTATAATGTATGTATACTATATACATACACACACACTTTAAATGATAATGTATATTTTCCAAATTGGCTACATGTAGATCCATATTCACTTTAAATATTGGACCGAATTATGAATCAGATACAGATGCTTATTTGGATAATTTGCAGCCCTACAACTAGGCATGAATAGAATTAGCATTCCTCTTAAAAGTAATCAGTTTCCCCAAAGCCACATGGCATAACTTTGTTGAGGGTCAATTACCTAGCCGACCCCATGGCTGGCAAGCCCCTATCTTGTTTGGTTGATATAATATCACAGAACCATAAACTCGTTTGTTTGAGTCAATCTTCGGGGGGGGGGGGGGGGGGGGTATATAAAAAATAA
>JAOXJP010230735.1:0-10744 GCA_025762735.1 Platanus orientalis
TCCCTATGGGACTATATGTCCCAGTTTAATAGAGAAATGCTGTAGATGATGCCGAGGAGAAGATGATCGTGGCTGCTCTGATGGCAGGGTTGTTGCCTTCCAAATTCTTATTCTCTTTCTCCAAAAATCCTCCATCCCGCATGGGCGACCTCATGGTGAAGGTGCAGCAACACATGAATGCTGAGGATACCCTTAGCGCCAGGTGAGAATGGGATGCCAGGCCTAATTCATAGTCTGACAAGAGAAAAAGGGAACAATAGCGGACAATGCAGGAGGATAGAGGAGGCCGGGTGAAAGAAGGTGACGACAACTGCGGGATCAGGCCATGGGTCAACCTTTCCCTAAGTAGGTTTCAAAACTATACCCCTTTTAACGTACCCGTGGAACAAGTATTCCCTCATATCAGGGATGACCCGAACATCAAATGGCATGAGAGGATCCACACCCCACCAAAGAAGAGAAGTTACGATAAGTATTATCATTTTTATTGAGACCATGGCTATGACACCAACGACTGGTTTGATTTGAAGGTGTAGATAGAAACCCTCATCTAGTGAGGGTGCTGTAGAGATTTATTGTAGGATGGCAGTAGGGCAAACGTGAGAACTCCTGTCGAGACCCTCTTGCTTGAGAAGAAAGAAGGCCTGAAGGGCCGATAGGGGAGATAAGGGTAATAGTTTGAGAGTTCGCCGGGGGAAGAGAATCTAGCTCAGCAAGGAGATCACACATAAGGCAGATCTGAGTGGAGAGAGACCAGCAAATGATGATGATAGAGAGGCCAGTGAAGCATCTCAAGTTAGAGCACCCTCTCATTACTTTCTCTGTAGAAGATGCTTAGGGGGTGAGTCAACGGCACGATGACCCCTTGGTAGTAATGCTAGTAATTTTAAACTACCTCACGCACCATATCCTCATCGACAATGGGAGCTCAATAGACATCCTTTACCTCTCAGCCTTTGACCAAATGGGTGTCAGGCAGGATAAACTTAGGCCCGTCGAAAAACCATTGGTGGGTGTTGATGCAAGGCATCATTTGTCAAATCAATGGGCAAAAGTATGGAAGAAACTTCAACAAGTCAAGCCTTAAAGCCAAGACTCAAGCCGGACTACAACTTCGAAGAAGGTAAAGGCATGCATGTAGCTTTATAGGGATCATGTAGGATGACCCTAGGCTTGTACACACACATGATTGAATTCCTCAAATTGGTCCCAAGTTAATATGGACCTTCCCAAGATGTGCACAACAGTGTACATAGAGAATTCTTTATGTGTGACCGATCACAAACCCCATGACCGATTACAATTCATAACACAAGAATCGTGACCGATCACAAAGCCCATAATTGATCACACTAAGGATTTTTGACAACCCGATGACTAGGCCCCTTCTTTGTGACAGATCACAAAGTCTATGACCGATCACATCATGATTATGACTTAAAGTGGGGCCTACACCACTCGACACCCCCAGAAATGTTCTCGAGGCATTTAGAAAATGGCCTTGTGACCAATCACAAACCCCGTGATTGGTTATGGATCTATTATTATGGGATTCCCTCCTTTTCCATTTTTAAATGAATGAATAGTCTTTCTTGTCCATTTGAAAAGATTCTAATCTAAGGATTGTGAGCCTTTTTGTTCCCTATAAAAGAAAATGTTTTCCATTAGGGTATTAATCTTCAAGCATTCAAGAGAGTGTTAATTGCTTTGTCAAAAAGAGCTTCCAAGGGTGAGAAACCTTAATCCTCCATTGCTTGAGCTATAAGCTTGAAAGTTCATCAAGAAAATCTCTCTTGGTTTCCTCTCAGCCGATATTAGCTAACATTTATAAGAGAGGTGTGATTTAGGTTATCCCTAGAGGAAACCCTTTATGGTTGGCCTAACTTGTGAAGCTCTAGTGTCATAGCTTGAAGAAGAAGTGGGTGTTTAAGATAAACCAGCTCAATAAGGAGCACTCCCACATGTGGTAAGAACAACAACATCAACCAACTTAGTGGTAATACTTCCTATTCATTTTGCATTTATTTGCATATTCATCTATCATCCTTTGCTTTGCTTCCGCCAGAGACATCGAAAGCTTGAGAACCTTCATCGGAGACACCGGAGGTAGTACACACTCGTCGGAGACACCGAGTGTTGTAGAGTACCTTACTTGTAAGCAAATGGTGAGGTTTTGTATGTTGACCTAGGTTGTATATGACAATCTAAATGAAATATACCTAAACTCATTGTAAGCTTTAGAAGAGTGGACGTAGGCCTTAGTGTTGAACCACTATAAACCTTGTGTTATGATTGATGGTGTGATTGCTTGTCTCTTTTATTTGTGCACATATTCTTTATTGCTTACTACGTATTTGGTTAAATTCTTGAGTAGCACTTTGATGCACACATATACTTGAAGAAGATTAAAATCAATCCCAACATTGGCAAGAAATGGTAGAATAAATTTATTATCCTATTCACCCCCCTCTAGGATAATATTAGAGACATTTTAGTGGGGTTCATGAGTGACTGGTTACACCCACTAAGAAAGGTCAATTTGTCACTCACAGCTGGTACAAGAGATCGACAGATAACCCAGATGATAGATTTCTTGATGGTCGATTATCCCTCAATCTATAATGCAATACTCGAAAGTCTGACATTGAATCGGCTAAGGGCAGTCATGTTAACATATCCTTTATTGATGTATTTCCTAATTGAGGGGGAGTCAGAAAGGTTAAGGGAGATTAAGTGGTAGCCAGGGAATGCTATAGGGCCTTGCTCAAGGGGGAATTAGCCCCGAAAGAAAGCACGTCGATCGACAGCCTAGAGTTTCGAGATGAGAGGACCCTAGCAGTAGCGGAACCAGGAAGAGAGCTGGAAGACATTATCCTCAATCCCAACACACACGATGGAGTCACTCGGGTAGGATCAGACCTGTCAGAAGAAATCAAAGTTCGGTTGTGAGACTTCCTTATTAAGAATCGGGATGTGTTTGCTTAGATGCATGAAGATCCAGGAATAGATCCTCAGATGGTTATGCATAGGCTGAATGTGGACCCGACCTCGAGGCCCATCAAACAGAAAAAAATAAAATTTTCTCTAGAGTGAAATTAGGAGATTACAGAAGAGGTAGAAAAATTGTTGGCAGTTAGTTTTGTAAGGGAAGTCCACTAACCTAACTGGTTTACAAACGTGGTAATGGTGCAGAAACCTAGCAAAAAATGGTGTATATATGTTGACTTCATCAACCTCAATAAAGTAAGCCCAAATGACAGCTTCCCACTCCCGAGGATCGACACCCTAGTGGACTGAACATCTGGCCACCAAACCCTTAGTTTTTTAAATGCCTTCTTAAGGTATAGCCAAATAAAGATGTACAAGCTTGACCAGGAGAAAACCTCCTTCATCATCGACCAAGGACTCTACTATTACAAGGTCATGCCCTTCAGACTGAAGAATGCAGAGGCCACTTACTAGAGACTCATCAACGAGATGTTTAAAGGCCAAATCAGGAGGAATATTGAGGTGTATGTGGACAACATGCTGGTGAAGAGCTTCAAGCTGAGCAACACCTGTTTGATTTGAGCAAGACCTTCCAAACCTTAAGGAAGCATAAGATAAAGCTTAACCCCAACAAATGTACCTTTGGGGTGTCAGCCGGGGAGTTCCTCAGGTTTATCGTGTCTTAACAAGGAATAGAGCCCAATCTCGAGAAGGTGAAAGCCATACTCGACATGCAGACTATCACAAAAGAGATGCAATGTTTGGCTGAGAGGGTCACCATGTTAAGTAGATTCATCTCTCAGACCATAGACAAGTGTTGCCCCTTTTTTTGGCTACTAAAGAAAGCTTTTTGCTGGGAGAAAAAGTGTGATAGGGCCTTCCAGGAGCTTAAGGACCACCTTGGCCGCCTATCATTAATCAACCAAGTAAAGCAAGGAGAGGTACTCTTTGTATACCTATCGGTATAGAGATGACGGTAAGCTCAATGCTAGTAAGAGAAGAGATCAGCGTACAAGCGCTAGTAGAGCTTTTAGGGGGCTAGAGGAAAGGTACCCGAGGGTGGAGAAGATGACATTCACACTGGTCATCATTGTTTCAACGACTGAGGCCTTATTTTTAGGCCCATGCCATCTGGGTCCTAACAGATCAGCTGCTCAGAGCCATATTGCATAAGCCTAAGACCTCGGGAAGATTAGTCAAGTGGTCGGTAGAGTTAAGAGAATTTGACATCGAGTACCACCCTCGAGGAGCTATCAAGGGCCAAGCTGTTGTAGATTTCATGCCGAGTACACTTATACACCGGACAACGAGACCGAAATGCAAGACAAGCAATAAGAAGAAGCAGACCAGGCAAAGTGGGTCGTATATGTGAATGATTTCTCCACCAATAGTACAGTCAGGAAATGTGTCTTCTTGATCATGCCAAAAAAAGTAAACTCAAGTATGCCATAAGGTTTGGGTTCAAGGCAACCAACAATGAAGCTGAGTATAAGTCAATGATCATAGCGCTACGCCTCGCCCACACACTTGTGGCCAGAAGAGTAAAGGTCAATAGTGACTCCCAACTGGTGGTTGTACAAGTACAAGGGGAGTGTGGGGATAAGGATGGCCAAATGAAACAATACCTCCCTAAAGTTGAGAAAGAGAAGTCCTGATTTGAGAATTTCAACATACAACGGGTTCAATGAGGGGATATTGAAGAAGCTGAAAAGTTAGCCAAACTTGCGTCATCCACCATTGAAAACCTAACCCTCGAGATACTCGTTGAGTGCCTACAAAAGCTTAGTATCAAAACAGAGGGAGACAGGAAAGTCAACATGGCAAGTCCTGAGCTCGAATGGGCTAGTCAGATCATAAGATATTTGAAGAGTGGGGAGTTTCCCGAGGATAAGGAAGAAGAGAAAAAAGTGAAAACATGGGCCAGTGGGTGTCTATTTCTTGGCGACACTCTTTATAAGAGAAGCTTCACTCTCCCCCTACTTAGATGTTTATCTGAGTAAGAAGTTGACTATGTACTTTAAGAGATACATGAGGGGATATGTGGAAGCCACTCGAGAGGAAGGACAATGACTCAAAGCAATCAGAGCTAGGTACTATTGGCCCTCTATGTTAAGAGATGCCACTCTCCTCGCTCAAAGGTGTGATAAGTGTCAGAGGTTTACCAATGTCCCTAAGAAGCCCACAAAAGAATTACTCCTCATAGCAGAGCCTTGGCCCTTTGCACAGTGGGTGATCGACATAGTTGGGTGACTCCCCATGGGGAAATGACAAATAAGGTTCTTAGTAGTGGCCATTTATTACTTCACCAAGTGGGTAGAGGCTAAACCCTTGGTGAAGACCATGAAGAAGAACATACGAGACTTTACCAGGAAGTCCATTGTGTGCCGATTTGGTATCCCTCAGGTCATTATTACCTACAATAGTAAACAGTTTTATAATGTCCGATACCATAAATTCTGTGTGAAGCTCGGCAACAAGAATCACTTCTCTTCTCCTACTCACCCTCAAGCTAACTATCAAGTGGAATTCACTGATAGAACCCTCTTGGGCATAGTCAAAAAGAGGCTCGACAGCTCAAAAGGCCTTTAGCTCAAGGAATTGTTGAGTGTCTTGTGGGTATACCGCACCACGGTGAGACCCATAAGGAAAATGCTATTCTCACTAGCTTTCAAAACCGAGGTAGTAGTACCTGTTGAGATTGGAATTGCTACCTATAGAACAACAAAATTTGACTAAAAGAAGAATAAGAAAAGCCTCAGAAACAATCTCGACCTATTAGAAGAAAAGAGAAATAAAACCACACTTCAAGCAGCCGTTTATAAGCAAAAAATGGTTAAGTATTACAATTCCTAGGTTAGGGTACGGAGATTTGCCATCGGGGATCTACTGCTCAGGAAGGTGAGTTTATCCACACAAGATCTGATAGAATGGAAGCTGAGACCGAGCAAGGAAGGGCCTTACCGAGACTTACCATCTTGAAACAATGCAGGGGAGCCCCTGCCTCGACCATGGAATATAGAACATCTAAAAAAATACTATCAATAAATTTGATGTTATAACTCTAACCGATGAAACGCTCTAAGTTATGTAGGGTTGACAACATGTCAGACTATCATTATCAAGCTACAAGACTAGCCTCGGGTTACAAGATTAACACTTAGGTTACAAGACTAACCCCAAGCCATAAGACTAGCCCATCCTCCTAGATCAAGCTACAAGATTAGCCTCAGGTTACAAGATTAACCCTTAGGTCACAAGACTGATCCCAAGCCATAAGACTGACTTGTCCTCCCAAATCAAGCTACAAAACTAGCCTCGGGTTATAAGATTAACCCTAGGTCACAAGACTGACCTCAGACCACAAAACTGGCCCATCCTTCCATATCAACTACAAGACTAGCCCTCAGGTGATAAGGTTAACCCTTTTGTCATGAGGATGACCCTGAGTCTCAAAATCAAGCGACTTCCTAGCTAAAGAAATGCAAGGCAAAGGAGGATCTCATGAGTTAACAAAAAAACCCTAAACCATATTAAAGAAAGTGCATCGCAACCTGAGCCAACCCTTCGTTACCAAGTAAATACAACTACACCCCTTAACAAATAAGATGAATAAATTAAAGAAACATTTGAGATTACCTAGTGGCATTACCCAAGGAAGAACCCCACATGGTGAAAGGACTTAAGCCTTGAAGGAGTGCCACCGAGGACCCTCGCTTTTCTAAAAACATGAGGAGGCGCTTAAAAGACTATGAGCTAGTTAGCTATACTTAAAAAATTTGGATTGATTTTACTTCTGCTAATCTCTTAGGCATTAATCCCCACTCAGGAAAAAATTAATTACTCCAGCCTAACTAGATATACATAAAAAATACGAGAGGAAATCACCACGACACACATCAACACTTAGAAAAAATAAAAAAAAAAGATTAATATTGTAAACTAGAAATGATACACGTAGACAGGGGCAAAAGAATATTTCATTCATATATAGAAGTTTTACAAGAGTCCAAAAAATAAAAGAAAATACAACTATTCTTAGGGTTACCATCCCCCATTGCCACCTCTCCCTCTCCTAGGACAACTTCCTCTCGGCTAACCTCCCTAGGTATAGCCACTACTAGCTCTACGACCGCTTCCTCGGTTGCTATGCCTAGTCTTCCTTCAATGGCCCCCTCAACGACCATGATGTCTTCTTGGCCGGCCTTTACTTATTCCTTGTCCTCAGCCTCATCACCCCCTTCTTTGGGTATAATAGACGAGAAGTCTAAGTTAGGATACCGCTCAACTACTATATCCCATAACTCCTCAAAACCTTCCTAGAAGCAATCGGCTTTGACAATGCCGAAAGCATATGAGGCTAGGTACTTGCCTTAGACTACCTTGAGGGCATCTTCCATCATCTCCTCCTTCTCTCTCTCTCTCTCTCTCTACTTTAGCCTTAAGGCATGCCTGCTCTAAGGCATCGGCTACCTCCTTTTTCATCGAGCTCTTGAGGGTCGCATTGAAATTATTCTCGATCTTAATGTAGTGGTTTCTTTCGTGCCTTAGCTCATCCCTTGCTTGATGGACATCCCCCTCAAAATCTCGCAAAAGAGCAGGTCTCCTTCTCTGTGGCCTTTGCAGCCATGCTGGTGCAAGAGTCCTCGGACCATTTCAATTTGTTCTCAAGGTCACCAATTATGGCCTTTGCCTCCTCCCAGATGGCCTTATTCTCATTCCTTGCCTGGGCAAGGCAGTTTAGATGATCGACCCTGACCTACTTGCAGAATTTGTATTTTTGGATAGAGGTTGTCATAAGGACCATGGTGTACAAAAACAAAACTAAGTTAGTACCACGAATATAAAAGAAAGAAGAAAAAAGAAAATGCTAGGGGACGGGATGCTTTATCTTAACTCGCAGGTGTAGCTATCTAAGAAGCCACGACTTGGATCCCGAAGGTAGGAGTGGGAGAGGGACCACCTCTGTCCCCCTCCAAGTCAATGACTGGGATGACAGTAGAGGAAGTCAGGGGAGGCACTAAGATTGCCTCAGGGGCCTAAGACCTAGAAGGCCCCCTAGAGACGATCTAGCGTTTCCTTCTTCGAGGTCGTGGCCACCTTCGATTGGACAGTCGTTGGCTGATTAGTCTTTTTTGGCTCCCGGGGCCTTATCTCTGATCTCCCTAGCTTGGGAAAGATATTTTATCTTTCTTCATTGCTGCATAAGAAATAGACTCGGGAGTATAAATTAACAAAATATAAAAGAATAATTAGAAAAAGAGAGGAAAGAAAGAGAAATAAAAGTCGGGTGAGTTACCTATGGTTGGACCGAAACCACACTAATGGAGTCGGTCATACGTCATGAGGTCTGGGAAGGCATGGGAATGGTAATTTATTACCTCCCAGATGCAAACCTCCTCATCAGACAGCTCGACTACTTCATAAACTAAAATAGAAATAAACAAAAAAAATGTAAGGCAATTTAAAAGAAAAACCATTCAAACATGGACAACGACAACAAGAAAAAGGAAATACATGCAAGAAACAATGATAGAGAAACGTCTTACCTACTGGGTTGATGACTAACGTCCATGCCTGGTTGAACTTTACTGCTGGGACCTCCCCTGGAGGGCTCTCCTAACCTTCACCTGAGACAAAAAAAATTGGGTCCTCCATCCACTATTGGAGCTCAGGAGCTCAGTCACCAACGTTAGAGTAAGGTCTCGACTAGCAAAGTAAAATCACACGGGCTCCTGTTCCTTGGGGCAGTAGTAATGAAAAAATTCGTTAAGGGTAAGGGGATGTTTCCACTTCAAAGTCAGTTCCTGTAGGACCATGTAGCCTATGGGTATCCACCAGGCATTGGGCATTACCTGCTTGGGCGCCAGCCCAAGGTAGAGTAGCAATTTCCTTAGAAACAAGGGAACCAGAAATTGAAAGCCCGCAATGAGGGCCTGCTTTTCAACACTATGCTATCGGCAGGGGCTTCGAAAGCCTGAGAGTCCTTAGGAGAAGTAAAGATGATCCCCTCGGGAATGAGATAGGTAGAATATTATCGAGTTAGGGTTTTCACCCCTAACTCTGAGCCATAGAGGGTGGCCTTGAAATATTTTTTGAGAGCAATCTTCGCCGCTGCCCCCTGGGAGTTAGATGGAGCTGGCTCAATGGCCTACTCCAGGGGGTTTTGCTGAACTTCCGACAAGTCATCGGCCCCATTGACCATTTGATCAACAGTATCCTCAGACATCATCTAGACAACACTAGAAAAATTGATAGGTATGGGAATGAAAAAAAATAGGGATAGACGCTAATGCAAATACAACTGGAAAAAAGGGAAAACTAAAGAACACTAACAAAAAGACAATCTACTCAACAAAATAAGGGAAGATTGTAGGAAGTTAAAAAAATGAATTGTAGTATAAAAAAATACCTAAGCAAAGGAGTAGATTCGAATAAGATGTTGGAATCGTTGAAAAATGGTTGCCTAGAAAGAAGAAGGTAGCCGAAGATAACTAAAAGGAAGCCAGAAAGTGCAGTTGATGTTGAAAGCAAAGATGAAAGCCCACGGGGAAGAAGAAGACTTGCCAAAAATCGCTCAAAACAGATAAAGGAGACACAAGAGACAATGAACGAAGATAAATGAAAGCTAGAACTATGTAGAAGGGAAAATTTATAGTCTACCCAAAGGATTCTCGACCCTATGCATGTTGTGCATCCAAGGGTTGATGAAATAAGCCCAGGAAACAAAGCAATGCATGGATCCTGAAATATTAAAGAGGTTTAAATATAGCCATTAGATGATCTAGAGATACGAGACAACATGATGCTTGACATGACCTGTAACCGGTGCTGGTACGTCCTCTTGGTTACTAAAATCCATTAAATGTAAGCTCATCATTAGCACTCATCCCCAACCGGTACCACCTTAATAGTTGAAATGACATATTGTCTACGCCAAAATAATAAGTGATAAATGTAGACAGTTCGTATTCCCTAGCTCTGTAACCCTAGACTCAGGAATAGGGTGTAATTGATGGAAAAAACTATACTAAAGGTCCTATTAGCCGATCCCAATTAACCAGCACAACCCTGACCCTAGATGGACTGACCCAAAAAGTTCCAAGGGGGGCTGGCCCTGCTCCCCTCACTAGCTAGATGCTGAGGCCTTCGTCCAAAAGATACAATTGTCCCTTGGTACTCAACCCCGAGCATCCCGTTAGTAACCCTGACTGTCCCTCGAAGCACCCGACACCCAAAGAGCACTCGGAACCCCAAGGTCCTCGAGGATTCAGAGACTTTCCAACTTGTGGGATGTGATAACCCTGACTGTTCAACTTAAGGATAAGCATGATCTAAAAACCATTATTTGAATAGAATATTCTCTACAACAGACTTGCCAATTCTGAGAAATTGATAGAGTGAGCAGGGGGAGACACGACCAAGAATATGGGCGATAGTGACACGCGAGAACATGGGGGAAAGCAACATGAAAGAACATGGAAGGTGTGGGCCTTGGTTTTTGCACAATGGGTGGGCCTCTTAGAAAATTGGTCCACTCATCATGGACCTAACCCACAATGGTTTGGAGTCGCCACTAGTCCTTTTTAAGATGTGATTGGACATCTATTTAAAAAATAAATAAAATTATTTCTTATTTTAAAATTTTATTTTGAAATGTTTGACTCCATTTTGGTGGGTCTACATAGAGGCTTTTGGGTAAGTGGTTCCGTTATGGACCAGGGAAGGTGTTAGGCACCCTAGTCCACCCGCATACGCG
>JAOXJP010230736.1:0-10744 GCA_025762735.1 Platanus orientalis
TGTGGTTTTTTTGGGAGCAAGGAAAAAACATAAAAAAAAAAAAAAAAAAAAAAGATGAAGTAGAAGAAGAAGAGAGGAGGAAGAAAATAAAATAATGTACCTAGAGGAAATCACCAACCCAAGAGCAAGTTCTAAGGCATCAAGAACTTGTCTAGAGAATCTTCAGCTGCATGGAAAAGAGAACCCAAAGAGAGACTTTTTTTTTTTTCTTTATTTATTTCATATTGCATCATGTCTCGATCAAGAGGACCCTCACTTTTATAAACCACGGTTAGGTAGGGTTTTGTCTCTTGAATTACAATAAATAAATAAATAATAGAAATACCTAATTTGGTCCTCACCACATGGGCTGATCAACCAAGCCAAAATTGGCTTTATTTGACACTTATCAACTATACCCAATATAAAAAATCATAATTTCAATTATGTCCTAACTCTAATAAACATTAAAAAACCTCTATAAAAGCTTATAAAACTTGCTAAAGCTCTAGTAAAACCTCTATAAAGTCTTCCATTTCTTGTCCCTTGCTTCTCTTCATGCGTGGACCCTACCAAGGCCTTGTGTGGGCCCCACCTAGCTTCCATGTCTTCATCACATGACCATTGGATTCCTCCTCAAGAGGGATAATCACCTACCAACGTACGACCCTATAGATACCCGCATTTAAAAAAAAATGAGATTGAAAAAAATTGTGAAGGAAATGTTAGATTCTAGCATCATTCGTCCAAGCATAAGTCCATATTCATAGCTTGTATTGTTGGAACGGAAAAAAGATAGAGCATGGAGGATGTGTATTGATTATCGGGCGCTTGACAAAATTACAATTAAAGACAAATTTCCAATTCCAATCATTGATGAGCTATTAGATGAACTACATAGGGCCTGTTATTTTTTGAAACTAGATCTATGGTTGAGGTATCACCAAATTTGAGTTCATCAACCAAACATTCCTAAGACAACTTTTAAGACTCCTGAGGGTCACTACGAATTCTTAGTGAGGTCCTTTTGGGTTGTGTAATGCTCCTTCAACCTTTCAGTCTTATGAATGAAGTATTTCGTCCTTATCTTTGTAAATTTATCTTGATATATTTTGATGATATCGTCATATATAACCTAAGTTTGGAATCTCATGTTCATCATGTTCAAGTGGCCTTAGAGGTGCCTAGACCATATCATATCACAAGGAGTGGCAGCTGACCCATGAAAAAATTACAAGCATGGTTGAATGGCCTAGACCGACCACCATCAAGGGGTTACGGGGGTTCCTCGGTCTTATTGGTTACTATTGGAAGTTTGTCAAAGATTATGGTCGTATAGTACTCACACGGCCTTACTGAAAAAATGATGTTTTCCAATGGGGAGATGATGCAGAAAAAGCCTTCATGAATCTCAAGACAGCTATGACTACTACACCAATGCTTGCACTACCAGATTTCATAAAAATCTTCATTATTGATTGTGATGCTTCAAGAACAGGTATTGGGGTTGTTTTGATGCAAGATAATTGGCCCATCGCATTCACAAGTAAAGCACTATCTAGAAAGAACCTGACATTGTCTATATATGATAAAGAAATGCTTGCTATTATCCATGTCATTACCAAATGGCGACCCTACCATCTTGACAACACTTTAAGGTCCATACAGATCATTGTAGCCTTAAAGACATCAAGGATCAATGGATTACAATAGTGCAACAACAAAAAAAGGTTTTTAAACTCTTTGGATATGATTATGAGATCATCTACCAAACAAGAAACACAGATGTTGTAGCTGATGCCTTATCTTGCCAATATGATGGTGGCAACCAATTAATCGCTATCTCACAGCCAATCATTACATGGCTGGACCGATTGAAATTGCAATGTGGTGAAAATCGTGATTTAAGTAAGCTAATCGAAAAACTCCAATCCAACCCGACATCCCATCCAAAATACACATTTGCTAATGATGAACTACGGTATAAAGGATGTCTGGTCATGGCATCCCCCTCCCTTGATATAAGAAATCATGACGGAGTTTCATTCTATGCCCACAGCTGGCCACTTGGAATTGTTGAAAACTTACAAGAGAGCTTCATGTTCTTTCTTTTGGCAAGGTATGAAAAAAATGATTGAATCATTTATAGCGGAATGTAATGTGTGCCAACGACAGAAGGGGAAAACAGTTGCATCACCGGGAAAATTATAGCTACTACCCATTCCAAATCACGTATGGACTGATTATTCTATGGACTTTATTGATGCGTTGTCCTCATCATATGGGAAAACAGTAATCATGGTAGTTGTTGATTGACTAACTAAAGGCGTCCACTTTATCTCACTTAGTCACCCGTATATAGCCTTGTCTGTCGCTCAAGCTTTCATGGATAACATTTTCAAAGTCCATGGTATGCCCAAGTCCATAGTGATCGTGATGTTGTTTTTACCTCTTGGTTTTGGTCTAAATTATTTTGATTATAAGGGACCTAACTAAAGATGAATTCAGCCTACCACCCACAAATGGATGGTCAAATTGAAATCGTCAACAAGTGCTTAGAGACATATTTAAGGTGTTTTTGCAGTGAGCGGCCTAAGCATTGAGCCCGATGATTACCATTAACTAAATGGTGGTTCAACACTTCCTACCATACAACAACAAAGATGACCCCATACGAGGCTACCTTTGACCAGCCTCCCCCAACTTTGAGTGATTACACACCAGGATCTACAGATATTGTAACTGTGGATGATTCTCTAAAAGCCCACAATTCTATTCTTCGTATTCTTAATGAAAACCTTCGACAGGCCCAAAATCGTATGAAACACTTCACGAATTGTCATCATACAAAGCGGAAATTTTAGGTGGGTGATATGGTTTTCTTACACCTTCTTCCTTACTGTCAAACCACAATCACTGCAAGGAGACCCATGAAGTTGTCTCCAAGGTTCTATGGGCCATTTTGAGTCATCCAAAGGATCATTCAAGTCCCCTATAAACTTGAATTACCAGAGAAATCTCGCATATATCATGTTTTTAATATTTCATGCTTGATGAAGAAGCTTGGTCCTCATATCACTCCCATTGTAAATTTACCGGAAATCACAAAAAAGAGAATAATCAAGGAAGTACCGATCGCTATCCTAGACTGCCGGTTTGTCAACCATCGAAACCGAACTATCACTAAAGTGTTGGTTCAATGGTCAAATATGGCACTTAAAGATGTCACATGAGAAGTGTGGCATAACCTCTAAGAACATTTTCCCAATTTGAACCTTGATGTGAAATGTTACATCTTTAGTATATTTTGTTGTGTAGTTCTGTAAGAGCCATTTTTCTTCTTTTTTTGTAGTGGTGAAGGTAGGCTTAAGCCCCCTTGAGAAAAACCCTAAAACTAGAAAGGAGAGAAAACCCTAGAGTAGAAGAAAGGAAAACAAAGAAGAAGATTAGATTAGAGTCTTGTTGAGTTTTGTGAAGTCCTTCTTGCACAAAAACTATAAGTGGTTGTTTATTCTTCAAGTTTATGGTTAAGGTTTTCAATATGTAAATAATATTTCTACCCTATGAGGTTTAATTTATTTTTATTTTAGTTAATAGTAAAGATGATGCATTTTATTGTATTTTTAAACATATTTTCATACCTATATAGGTAGATTTAATTATTTGTATGTATCTCTGCATTTGATGGGGTTTGTTTAATATGGGATTTAAATGAATGCATAAAATTTGTTAGTGTTTGCTTAAATTTATAAAATAAAATTAATATTTCATTTTTTTTAAATGACTTTAAACTCTGTTATATGATGTTTCTTTTGTTGTGAATAAATGTGGGGGTTTTAGAAGGTAGAAGAGGGTACACCAAGTTAGGTATAGAAATAGGGAGTTTAGGGATTCCTAAACTAGAATAGAAAATTTCACGTTAGTGACAACTCCAAAGGCAACGACATATTTTCGGAAGAGACCAAGAGATTAGCCCGAGAAACAACCTAGGGTGGTAGAATGGGTATTTACGTCAAACGTCTTAGCTAGAAGGGTTGGGTTCTTATACACATAAAAAAAATTGTTGTGTGGTTTGGTGGTTGTTGAAATACTTGTCATTCATTATCCATTGCATAACATGTAATTATTTATTTATTTATTTTTATGGTTCTATCTAATGCATAATATATATTTGTATTCTCTTGAAAGGCTTGTGTTGGTTGGCATATTTGTAAGATGTTTAAACATAGAAAGAAACTTTTAAAATTTACATCATATGGTTTGATGATAGTTGAGACATTTGTAATGTATAATAAATGCATAGCATCGCATGATATAGATGTATGTATGCATTTTGATAGTTTATATTGATAAATAGGCACTTCCTTAAAAAGTATAAAAAGAAAAATGGTGTGTTTTCCTAAAAAAGTATAAAAGATAAATGGACATTTTCTTATAAATAGCTTAAAAAGAAAAGAAAAAAGATATGGGTTGAATTTAGCGAAAAACCACATTGTGCTTAATACCCAAGGTTAAGTCTGATGATTCAAGTTCAACCACTTGGTACAAACGGCCAATGGTTAGGATTATCTCTCGTCTATCATGTCCTACGTATTGAAATGGTATTCGACCAATATTGATGCATCTTATGAGTGCAATTGCATTACATGCATTTAACATAATACATGGTTTTTATGTCGACATGATTTGTATGATTTATGTAGACAATATTATTTGTTTTTCGCTACTTGTAGCTTTACTTGTTGTTGTGGCATCGGTTTGGACTGTCAAATCGGAGTCGTGGGTTAAAGCTTAATGAGAAACCACCTTGTACTTAATACCCAATATTAGGTTTAGTGATTCAGTTACTTGGTGCAAACAAGCAAGGGTTAGGACCATCTCCCATTTATCGCGTATCAACACCTGTAGTTGTGAAACTAACACAAATAATGACTAATTATTTTGCACAACACATCAATTGCATATCATTTGTGAGCATTAGCATTACTAAGCTTTACCGAATGTATTATTATTGGATTTATTGAATATTATTTATTTATTTTGTTTTTACTATAAATTTGTAGAAATTTGGATTTACTTGTTGGATTTTTCCCAAAACTTACCCATCATTTCCTCATCATAGATTGTAAGTCATTCTCTCGTCCCGTAGAGTGAGATCTTGTGACTTAAAAACTCACGTTTACAATCAGAACCGCGTGTAATTGGTGGTATTTTGGTGCTCTAGTCGCAGGTAAACTAGAGTTTGTTAAACTTTGTATAGTATTTTGGTTTTATATATCCTACCTATGGGATAAAGAATATTTTGTAATAGACTACAGATTTACTTATATGAATGAAATCATTTTGGTATAATTTGAATGCATGGATGGCATTTTATTGTTCTTTATCAAGTTGCATGGACATGGGAATTCTTCGCAGTAGACCCAATTGCACCAAATTGCACAGTTACAAAGCTAAATATTTGCATTGTTTTTGTAGGTGTCGTGTGATTTGAAGTCTTAACACCTCCGAATCCAGTACCCAGTGAGGTATGGGTTCGTTGCATTTTCTTATTTTATGAAGTCCAAATAAATCTATCTTGATCAACAAAATAAGTTATTCTTGTTAGTAAGAACGGTTGTCATTTGATTAGGAGTAATTTTTAGGGTTTTCATTTGATTAGGAGTAACTTTTGGGATTTTTCAGATGTTTAGAAGGCTGGTTCTATATATTGGGAGGTATGTACGGTGGAACAGCAAATAAATTTCATCAATAAACTCTCCTTGTTCTCTTTTTTCTCTAAAAGGAACGTTTGAGCTTTCTATTGCAAGGTCTTAACAACAAAACTCTAACTTCCTACCAGAGCTTAGCGAGGAACAAGAACAAGGAGAGCATCGAAATGAAATTTTATTCATTTAAAGGAAGAAATTATAAAATATAATCGATCAAGGAAATGAGATAGATATATAGCTTGCCTTGCTAGGCGGAAGATCTTCTTAATAGAAGCGAGTGACCGGTTCGCATTATCTGCTGTTGAGGAGACTCGAATTCTCGAAACGCTCCGCCATGAACGGCCCAGGCTCTCTGCAACATTGGGTGTGGGAACTAGGGTTTGCATTTGTTTTCTGTAGTCACTTGGGTGACTGCGAATTGAAATCTGATATGGTGATGGGAGCTGCTAGTCACACCTTAAGTTTTTCTGAACTCACTTTAATTTTTATTTTCGTTTATAGCCTTCCCCTCATCCCTCTTCTACCTAAAACACCCTTGTCCCACACCTCCGGCGACCTCCTCCTCTCTCTCCCTTCCCTATCCCTCTCCCGCACTCCCCCTCTCTCTCTCTTTCTCCTTCTTCCTCTTTCCCTCTCCCACTCTCCAGCACATCCTCCCTCTTTTTTCTTGTTTTGTTTCTTACCGTTCTGACTGTTGCTCTCGAGCAAGGAACCCGCTCGGCCAGCCCAGCCGCTAACCCAGCCGAGCAGCCTTGAAAACAAGCTACTCAGCTACGTTGGTCAAGCAAGGTAAGCCTGCTCAGCTGGACTGACCGATTGGGGGTTCCTTGTTCGACAACACCAGTCGAACATTTAAAAAAAAAATTTTAAAAATCATTATCTTACTATTGAGGGATTGCCGGTGTCAGAAAAATAAGAGTGAGGTGCCAAGGAGCTTCCACCATCACCCACATAAAAAAAGAGTGGGATTTGAGAGGAGGGAAGGGATATTTTAAGTAAAGGAAAGAGTTGTGGAAGGGTATAAAAGGAAAAAAATTGAGGTAATTTTAGAAAATTTTGAGGTATAAATAACAGCAATGTCCAATGGGTTAGACATTCCTGTTTATGCTTTTCGTAGCGATCAATGTGTAGGGCTATTAATTGGGCCAGGCTAAGGTCTATTCAAACTCAGCCCGAAATATTTTGTCCCACTCAAACTTTGTCTGAATAAACTTCGGACCTAAAAATTTGGCTCAAACTCACCCAATTTAAAAACAACAGGTTTCGGGCTGAGTTCAAGCAACCCGAATTAAATCTCTTTCTTAATTTTTAAGTTTATTTTAGGTTCATAATTACCCCTAAATCTATATTATATGAGATTTTTTTAATAGTTAACACTTGAACTATTTGATGATAGAAAGTTTGTTAAAAATATATGAATTCAAAAAGAATAAAAATAAAAAATATAGAACTAATATCATCATGTAAATAAAATTATTATTTGTTAACTAGTTAGGGTTGTGCTGAGCTGGGCCTCGGGCTAAACTTAAGTTTGCCCAAACTTGGTCCGAATAAAACTTCAGACCTAAAAGTTTGATTCAAACTCAGTCCAACTTATAAATAAGTTGACTTAACTCAATTATTATTTGGGCCGGACATGTCGGGCTTCGGGATAGCCTGATCCAATTGACAGCCTTATCAATGTGTGATACCTAATTGGCTAATTATGGTATCTTGGTAAATAAATGTGTTTCCTATACAAATAATAGATAACTATCCCTATGTGCTTTACCAAAACACCTTTATGTCATTGATTGTGTCCATTTTGAATTCGAATTGGTATTGGCGTGACTGGAGATTATTTGATTTCTAATGGAGTGATATCACGCTGCTACCAAGTAAGAGTTGGCACAATGCATTATAAAGGATATTTTGGTAAGTACATAAGAATATTATATATTATTAATTTATTAAAATACCTTCATATGCTTACAAAGACAACCTTTAAATATTAAGTCACACTTTGATTGGTGCTGGTGTAATATCTCTTGCTCCTATAAGATATGATTTGAACTCCTTGGCCATTAGATGGGATGCATATATCCTTTGAATCAATAAAAAATATTGTAATTCGAGGAATTTTGTTGACCAATGAATAATGTTCATTACCCAAAAAAAAAAAAATGTGAACTAAAGTCCATCTCCGCCTTATATGAATGAATCCAATTCCTCTTTTAATATTGGGATGCTAGAGATAGGATAGGAGATGTCTCCAACGACTGAGTGTAGAAGATATTCATTACCCACTATGTATTTATCATAAGGAGCAGTTACTGCCATTGATCAAAATTTTAAATTCCCTTCCTTCCTAGTTTTAATTTTTTTTTTCCTTTCTTTGTTTTTCTTACCTAAAATATCTTTCCCTCTCCTTCTCTCCCACACCCCCACCCATTCTTCCTCTCCGGTGGCACCGCGGACGATAATGGTGGCCCCTCCAACAACAATCCACCCCTTCCCTCTCTCCCGCTCCAGTAACCAAAAAGAATCCTAATTATCAAGACACTCTAAAGAAAAAGATGAAAACAAATAAGAGTCCATTTTGATGATGACTTTTAAGCAAAATGAAAATTTTGCCCTTAAAATAAAAATAGTAAATGTTGGGAAGGTAGTTAGTTGCTCGGAACAACGATTAACTGGTGGTTGTTGAAAAAAAAGGAAGTAACGGATTTTGATTGAGATTTATCACGTGGAACACAATGATTTTTGTTAGTACTATTTCCGAGAGTCCTCTCCTTCTCGCTATCTGTGGTCGTAAAAGTTCCGCATAGCTTTCCTTCAAACTTTTTTCTGGGTTGTTTCCTTCTCATTTAATAAAATTTCCAACCGTCTACTTTTTGGTGGTTCAGCTCTCCCTGCTGGGTAGCTACGTCCTGTCTAAACTCTAAAAAACACCCATCGGCTTCTTCTTTCCGCCTTTAGAAACCATCTCTCTGCATCACTCAAGAAACCAAAACCCTAGGGTGTCCGCACTTGAAAACTATTGTTGATCCACGGCCCATTCCAATCATTGAAACCCTACACTACATTTCGGATCACAATTTAAAAGAAAGCAAATCGGCGTATCCATGAATTACACCCTGCCATTTGGGTTTTTGGAATTATAGGGTTTTCAGTGTCTTCCATGGAGCTGCAATTGGTGCAGAAGGGTTTGGATTTCTCCCGGAGAAGGAAGAAGTGGCTTTTGCTACTCGCAGCGTTTGGTTTCACTGGTTATGGTTTCTACAAGGTTTATCATTTGCCTTCGGTAGTCAAGAAGAGGAAGAGGTTTTTAAAGCTTTTAGGAGCCTTGATTTCTGTAGCCGAAGTGGTATCTGATTCCGCGGAGACGATCGGAGTCGTCTCCAGGGACTTGAAGGAGTTTCTGCAGTCAGATTTGGATCAAATACCTACCAGTTTGAAGCAGATTTCCAAGATCGCGAGGTCGGAAGAGTTCTCGGAGTCGCTCATTAGGGTTACACAAGCTCTGACTCTGGGAATTTTACGAGGTTATCGCTCTGATACAAGGAATGGGGATGAAGCACCGATCGGTCGTAGTTTATCTGACCGGCTTATGGACAAGATTTTCTCTACGGCTGGATCTGGTTTTGCTTCTGTAGTTGTTGGTAGCTTTGCCAGGAGCTTGGTCATGGCTTTTTACTCAGATGATCAATCTTTTAGGGGTTCGCATCCAAACAACCAGATGAGTGCCTCCTGTCTTGGATCCGATTCGCCATCGATACCGGGATGGGTGAATGTGGTCTGCAGTGACAAGTGCAGAGAACTCTTAGCTGATTGCATCCAGTTATTCGTAAGCACGGCGGTTGCAGTTTATCTTCAGAAAACAATGGATATCAATACCTATGATGAAATCTTCTCCGGGCTAACCAACCCAAAGCACGGAACGAAAGTGAGAGACATATTGGTTTCTGTCTGCAATGGCGCTGTGGAAACCCTTGTCAAAACATCTCACCAAGTGTTGACAAAACCAAATTCGAATTCGAGTTCAAGTTCTTCTTCCGTAGCTGTTGATCAAGGCGAGGGTCCAAGTACAGCTAGAAATAAGGTTTTTGAGCAAGTAGCATTTCCAGCAGAACTGAAAGAAAGAAGCTCGTTTGATGGAATTAAGGACAGTGATTGGGTTGGTAAGGTGTCGTCTACATTGGCAATTCCAAACAATAGGAGGTTTGTTCTCGATGTGACTGGGAGAGTGACGTTTGAAACAGTTAGATCTTTCCTGGATGTTCTGTTTTGGAGACTACATGATGGTTTGAAAAGAACTATCAATGTTGTTAACGAGGGAGTTGTTGAGAGGGGTTTGGAAGTCATCAGATATATTAGTGCAAAGTCTTACGTTATTGTTAGTATATGTATTGCGTTATGTTTGCACATATTGGGCGGCACTAGGGTCTTGATGCTGGCTTAAATTGTTATTCTCTCTCTCTCTCTCTCTCTCTCTCTCTGTATTCAGCAAATTCACTTCACAGATATCTGGAAGAATCTGTGTTGCTGGGAAGGTTTATATGCCTTGATTCCAGAATTCGGAAGGAATGAGAATTGAACCATTCCAATAAAAAAATTATGTATTTTATCCTCTCTTTTTTATGTGTATCACATTAAATGCTTAATGGATAAATATTTATGTGCATTAAAGTGTTCACTGAAGTAAAAATGAAATTTGTTTGTTGGATGGTGGTGTTTCACAAGTTGCAACCCCATATGACAGCAGGATGCACGAACTATATACTTGAAGAAAAGATAGAAAGGAACCTCTCGACCTGTTAAAATGCTTTTATCTGTGTAGGGGTTCATTTTCTGTAATAGGAGTGACATTGTGACCTCTGTATCGAGATCCCAGAGTAACAGAATATCTTAATCGTTGGTCACATTATTGGATGAGCTTTTGAAGTTGGTGTTGTTCTAGTTGAAAGAGAAGTAACAAGCAAAGGGACTAGCTACAATGCTGTATAGATGTCAAGCTGTTGACTCGTTGCTTTTGTCATGATAACTTTTTGGCAAAGCTCCTTGTGATCTTGCTT
>JAOXJP010230737.1:0-10743 GCA_025762735.1 Platanus orientalis
TTTGGTTTTATTGAATTAGTTTGAAGATGTCCTTATTTCTTTGGTTCAACTTGGGATAAATCCAATTTGATTATATCAAGAACTTGTTTTTGTAAATTGTTTATGACATGGCTTTAATTTATTTTCTCCGTCCATGTTCCTCAATAATAGTGTCCCACCAGACAGCTTCCATTTGACAATGAAGGGTCCTTCATAATTTGGACTAGGTTACCTTCGTGGTGCATGTTCATGTGGAAGGACCTTCTTGAGAACTAAGTCCCCTTCTTCGACATCTCTGGGTCTAAGCCATTTGTTGAATGTTGTGGCCATGCGCCTTCGAGAGGCTTGTCCATTGCTCATTGCTCGTAGTCTTTTCTCATCAATAAGGTTCAGCTGATCATGTCGAACCTGTGCCCATGCTGACTCTAGAATCTTTGCTTCGGCTAAGACTCAGAGACTTAGAATTTCAACTTAAATTGGTAAAACTGCCTCCATGCCATAGACCAATGAATAGGGAGTTGCTCCTGTTGAAGTATAGATTGAAGTTCTGTAAGCCATAAGTGCATAAGACAACATTTCATGCCAGTTGGAGTGATTAGCAGTCATTTTCTATAAGATCTTGAGATTATTGTTGGTTGCTTCCACTACTCCGCTCATCTGTGGTCTGTATGGAGAGGATCGATGGTGGTGAATCTTAAACTGCTTGCAGAGTAGTTCAAGATCTTTTCCCATAAAATTAGTTGCATTGTCAATGATAATTTTGCTAGGAACACCATATCTATAGATGATGTCTCTCCGTATGAATCTGGTTGTGTTCTTCATCGTGACAGTTGCTAGAGATACAACTTCGACCCATTTGGTAAAGTAGTCGATAGCCACAATGATGTATAGATGTCCATTGATGGCTTTCTGAGGCATAGGTCCTACTACATCAATTCCCCACATGGAGAATGGCCAAGGAGTAGTTAAGTTGTATAGTTCCAAGGCTAATGCTTTGATGATGTTGGTATAATACTGGCAAGTGTAGAACTTCTTCACATGTTGACAACAATCTGTTTCCATGGTTGACCAGTAGTAGCTTAGTCCAAGGATCTTCTTGGCAAGCATGAGCCCATTCATATGCGAGCCGCATTCTCCTCCATGGATATCTTCAATGATGGTGGAGGCTTTAACTTCATCTATACATCTTAAGAGAACATGATGGGGGGATTTCTTGTATAGGGTCCTGCCATGTAGTACAAATTGAGCAGCTAATCTCCGTAGAACACGTTAATCATTCTTGGAGGCCATGGATGGAAGAGTCTGATCTTTCAGATAATTCTTGATGTTGAGGAACTATGGCTCTTTGTTTAAATCAGTAGTTACAATTTAGAGGCAATAAGCTGGCTCATTTTTTGTTCGATCTCAATTGGTGTCATTTTTACCCCTTGAGGGATGTCAATCATTGAAGCCAATGTGGCTAAAGCATCTGTAAAGCTGTTCCTTCTTTTGTCAATGTAGTCAAAAGTTAGATATTCAAAGCTCTTGAAAAGGAGCTATAGGCATTCACGGTAATCTAGGAATTTCTCCTCTCGGATGAACCGATCTCCGGTTGCTTGGAAGATGACAAGTGCTAAGTCTCCGTAGACTTCTAGTTCATCTATGCCAAGATCAATAACTATTTTCAAACCAATGATGTAAGCTTCATACTCTGCTATATTGCTGGTGCACTGAAAGTGTAGCCTTGCGACAATTGGGATAAGGATACCTATGGGGAAAATGAGCTTGGCTTCAATCCCGCAACCTAATTGATTGACAAGTCCATCAAAACACATCTTCCATCTGACTATCTTCCTTGATTCAACTTTAACACACAGTATGTGTTCATCTGGGAAGTCAAATCTCAAGGATGAAGGTTCATCTACTGGTCCATCTGCTAAGAAATCGGCTATGGCTTGACCCTTGATAGCTTTCTGTAAGACATAGGTTATGTCAAACTCTGATAGCATCATCAGCCATCGGGTAGTCCTTCTTATGGTTGCGGGTTTCTCGAATAAATACTTGATGGGATTTATCCGAGAAATCAAGAATACTTTGTATGAAAGGAAGTAAGGCCGAAGCCTTTTAGTGATGTAGACCAAGGATAGGCAAGTTTTCTCAAGTGGAGTGTATCTGATTTCGTAGTCAACGAAACGCTTACTTAGATAGTAGATGGCCTATTCCTTCTTCTCTGTTTTATCATGCTATCCTAATACACATCCCATGGAGTTGTCATGTATAGTCAAATACAAAATGAGCAACTGATCTGGCTCTGAAGAGATCAATATAGGTGGGCTGAGCAGATAATTCTTGATCTTCTCAAATGCATCTTGGCAGTTGCTATTCCATTGGGTTGGAACATTCTTTCTTAGTAGCTTGAATAGGGGCTCACAGATGGGGGTGAGCTAAGCAATGAAACGATTGATGTATTGGATATGTCCCAAGAAACTACGTACATCCTTTTTTGTGCGAGGTGTAGGCATTCTAATAATTTTTTTGGCTTTTGAAGGATCAACTTCTATGCCTCTTTCACTGATGATGAAGCCTAATAGTTTCCCATGGGAGGCTCCAAAGATGCATTTGTTCGGGTTCAGATTCAATCTATATTTCCTAAGACGAACAAATAACTTCTATAGATGGTTTAGGTGATCTTCTCTTTATCATGATTTCACAATCATATCATCAACATAGCTTCCATCTCTTTGTTGATTATGTCATAGAAGAGGGTAGTCATGGCCCATTGATATGTTGCCCTTGCATTTTTTAGGCCGAAGGGCATTACCTTGTAACAAAATATGCCCCAAGGAGTCATGAAAGTAGTCTTCTCATGATCTTCGACGGACATCTTGATCTGATTGTAGCCTGAGAATCTATCCATGAAGGACATCAACTCGTGTCCGGCAGTACTGTCAATGAGCACATCAATATGAGGTAGGGAAAAATCATCTGTAGGACTCACTTTGTTTAAGTCTCTATAATCTATGTACATTCGGACTTTGCCGTCCTTCTTGGGTACAGGGACTATGTTGGCTAACCATTAGGGATATTGGACAGATAAAAGGAAGCCTATGCCTAGTTGTTTCTAGATTTCTTCTTTGAGGGCTAGGGACCATTCTGGTCATAGATGCCTAGGCTTTTGCTTGATGGGATGAATATCCGGGTTAGTTGGAAGCTTGTGGGTGACAAGGTATGTGTCTAGATCAGGCATGTTAGCATAAGTCCATGCAAAGATGTCTATGTATTCTTTAATCAAATTCAATACGACATGCCCTAGATTTGAAGTGCTAGGAGTCCCAATTTTTACAATTCTAGGCACGGTTTCTGACGCAAGATTGACTTTTTCAGGGTCATCTACTGATAGAAGATTTTGGTTCTCTTAGCACTTAAAAGCCTTGATCTTCTCTTTCGGCATTAATTCCCTATCAGTCCATTCTTATTGTTCCTGTTTTGTGAAAGAAAAGCTTTTAGTATTATTTTATATGAAAAGAGGATTTAAAATCCGAGAAAAGCAACTAGACTTGGACTCAACTCCAAGTTGCCTACATACCCGATGTTTGCACTAATATCAAACTTAAGAAAACTTGTTCAACTTAGATCAAGTTGCACATAGTTCTAGTCTCGAGGTGGACCAAATTTATATATTTTTTGAAAGGGAGTTGAACCTGAAGTTACTTCTCAGGTTGCCTACATACTTGACTTTTAGCATGATTGCTTTTGAAAATATTGGTCTGTTAAAATCAAGCCGCACCTAGTTCTTTGACTACAAGGGTAAAGAAAAACAAAAGACTTTTTTCAAAAAGTGAATGGACCTAAAGTTGTCTCAAGTTGCCTACGTACCCCTTACAAGTGCATTGGTCAAATGCTTCGAAAATTCATGAGTCATTAGGGATCAAGTCTACGTAGATTTTATACAAAATGGTGAAAATAAAAGACTAAAAAGCTTTTGGAAAGTTTTAATAAGAGTATAGAATGGTCGGCTCTTCTAGGCCTCTTTCATTAGTCTATCAATCCATCACCTGGTCTTGATCTTCTACTGCTGCTGAGTTGGCCTTCCTAGTTTGCTCTTCGGCATCCACAGGTATCCATGTTTCCGGCATGATGACCTGGTCAAGGTCAATCTCATCTAAATCTGATTCTCCACTCGCGATTACTGATTGGAGTGCTTCTCTGACATTTCTGAGGAGTGAGAGTAGACTTAGAGGAGTTGGGTTGTCCTCCCTATGTTTTGAGGTGCTGGAGTTTGAACATTCCCCAACCTCAGGGACGGACGGCTTGGTGCTAAACACATGGATATAAGGAGCAGCCTCAGAGTGGTAAGCAAGGTGTTGGTTGATGACTAGGGATAGGGTCATGATTGGTTGTATTGATAAGTATTCTATGTTGTGCTCTGATGGTTTTGTTTGAGCTAATGGTATTAGTGGCAGGATGTTGCTGGATTCAGAGAGTTCAAAAGCTGATACGAAATGCAGTGTAATGTTGTAGCTGGCTTTCTTCTTATTTCTCTTGAATTGATGTTTGAGGAGAGTTTTGAACCCGAAACCTGCCTTGTAAGGTACTCTGATGGCTTTGACATGTTTCTTCCTTCCTTGAGAATGCTTGCCTAGACCCTTGTTCTGATTGAATTTCATTCTGGCCATCATGTTGAATTTTGGTGGAAGTATTTCAACTTTCCTATTCAGCCCTGTTGCCTCTTTCTTTGTATGTACAACCTCAAACTAATATGAGGTGAATGTATTCAGGGCTTGCAGGTTCCGAACTCCTAGTATTTTTTGTCCTGTCATAGTAATGACATCCATGCCTGTCGACACTGTAATGACCTCATCATTGATGATGAACTTGACCTTTTGGTGAAGAGTGGATGGGACGACACCCACCTGATGTATCCACAGTCTTCCCAACAGCATTTTGAAGGAGGATGGTACGCTCAATACCTGAAACTGAACTTGGAACATTATCCCTTCTATCACTAGGGGAATGGACACTTCTCCTTAGCCGCGACTTACTGAGTTGTCGAAGGCCCTTATGTCACACAAGTTGGGTTTCACACAATCCAAGGGAACTCCCAATATATCCAATGTATCTTTGGTACAGATATTCAAAGTTGGTCCATTTTCTACTAAGCTAAGAGGAATGCACATATCGAAGTGACGTGTTGTGATGTAGATAGCTCTGTTGTGCACAGTGTCACCCTCAGGGATTCCATCCTCTGAAAATGTGATGACTCACGATGTTGATACTCTTGCCACCATGTTTTCCAGCCTGTCTGGTGTGATCGAGGCATCCACAAAGGAGTTTCTTAATATACTTTAGAATCTTTATCGGTGTTGCTTTGATGTGAGCAAGAGGCCCAAGATTGAGACCTGCGCGGGTGTCTTTGATAATTACTCAAATCAACAACAGGTGGGATTTATGAATAGCTGCTTCAAAGATCTCATTCTCTTTCTTCTCTTCTGCTTCTCTAGTCTGTCTCTATGTTTTTGTTTTTGTCTCTTCTTCTATCATCTTTTCTTTTCCTTTGCCCTCGGGATGCAAGTATGTGACCGGTTTGGAGACTCTGCCTGACTGGGTAATGAAATCTGTGAGCTCCTTTGAAAGTCCAGGGTCTGTAACTTCTCTGACCAGGTAGCCCAAGGGGACTCTGTTCAACAGATATTGGATTCTGGTTAGTGGGGGATATTGATGACTTGGTAGGGAGATAAAAGGTCGGTAAGTTGGGCATATAGTGATGGTGGTGGGATGATATGGGGTGATGAGGAAGGGTCATAAGTTATTGAACCTTCCCTGTATATGTTGATGTTAGGGGGAAGAACTGAGACTGGACTATTTGGGGCGGTATCCCACATGTTGGTGAGCAAATGCTCATACTTAGGAGGGGGGATAGACTTAAGGACATCCCCTTCTAAGGTGGACACATGATTAGTGTTGGGCAAAAAGATAACTTTCTTGGGTTCTAAAATTTTGGTAATGTAGTTGGCAGTGTTTAATTGGGTGCTGGTAATACCTATCATATTGACCCCCTTCGGTGGCTTATGGTCATGGAGTGGATTTTGGATGATGTTGGCATTTTGTTGGGGATTGGTGGGTGTGCCCTTAAATGATACCTTACCCTCGTCGATCAAGTCTTGAATGTCATATTTTAAATGGAAACACCTGTCGAGGGTGTACCCTGGAGTCTGGTGATACTCACAATGTTCTGCTTGATTGTAGCGGTAGGCCAAAGGGTAAGGAAGAGGTCGGGGATCAATTAGCTACAACAACTTCTTTTTAATGAGATACTCCATAATGTATTTGTATGAGTAGGGAAAAATAGTGAACTTTCTTTTCTTCTTTTCTTCTCTGGGCGCACCTGGATATCTAGGCTGGTAAAACTACTGTGTTTGAGGAGGGATGATATTCATGGTTGAAGGATAGCTCTAAGTTGGCTGAGGTGGCGGCAAAACATGACCACTATTCTGACTAGACTGTGGAACTTTAATGGAATGCATAAGGTTATCTTTTGGCCAAGTAGCGGCTGCCTTTTTTGGTATAGTATTGGAGGAATTAGCTGAGGCGAGTGAAGTCTTATGTACTAAGCCTGCCTAGATGCCCATCTCTACCTTGAAGGCTTTGTCAACAACCTTAGCAAAATTGGTTTGTATGATTTCAGGAGAATCAGTTGGTAAGTAGGATCCAGCATTCTCATGAAGGTCGATATCAGGTCCTCCTCGGACATGGGATGTTTTAAGTTAGTGGTCTTCAATCTCCATCTACATGCAAAATCTCTGATACTCTCTCCTGAGGCAGGCCTCATTCCTTTAACCTCTTCTCTGGTTGGTAGCAATTCAAGGTTGAATCCATAATGGTTGAGGAATGACAGTGTCAGAGCCCTCCATGTGCTGATATTGTTTTTCTCTTAGCTTGCTAGCCATTTCCCTGCATTCTTTTCCAGGCTCTGGCCAAACATTTGGACCAAGATCCACTCATCATGTCTCCATTGGAACATAGCATACAATACATGCAGAGGTGCACGCTTGGGCATGTGGTACCATTGTACTTCTCCACATTGGGCATTTGGAAGTTTGGTGGTAACACACCTCCAGGGTGGATGCACAGGTCCTCAAAATTCATAGAGATGGGGAATTATCCCCTTTTCATGAGTTTCATCTCTGCAGTAAGCTTTGCTATTTATGCACTTATCTCATCCTTCTCCTTCCCTTTTTTACTTATCATTGATGGCCCATATTGTTCCTTAAAGTCGTAGATAACCCGATGCTCTGGTTGTAGATATGTAGTTGTGGGTCGGAGCAAGGCTGTGAAATAAGTGGGACCTTGTGTATAGGTTTGGCTAAGTGGTAGAGTCTGCTTTGCAGCATTGGGAAATGGTGGTTTAGATGTTGAACTTCGGCTTTGAGGTCCTCCTTGCTTCATGAGATACTCGAATTCAGAAAGGGGGGGGGGAATTTAAGGCTGCTCATTGGGGCCAGGTTGGTTAAGGGATGGTAAAGAAGATTGGGGTATAGAAGAGGATTGACCTAATTTTACGGTAGATGTCCAACCATGTTGGGACATGAAATCCCCCATGAGTAGCTTCACTTCTGATTTGAATCCCTCTGGGAGGATACTTTCGGAAGTGATCTTTACAGGAGGTAGAGGTGCAGTGCTTACTGTGTTTATTCAAAGTTTGATAGCTAAGTGTTTTACAAGTGCATATGTCATACAAGTGAATTCCTGTCCTTTAATCTTAACTACAAGATTTTGGAAGCAAAAACTTTTTATACATTATATATATATAGAAAAAGAATACAAAAGAGGGGGTACTTACCCCAATACATCAGAAGATAACAAGATCTAGAAATCAGACATTGTTGGAGGTGGTGGAGGTGGCACTGGCTCATAACCCAAGGAGAAGATCTATTCCCTCATTTTGTGAACCCATGACCATATCCATTGATCCTGAACAAAAGCCATGCTATTGTTGCACCTCATTTCATATCCCAAGTCTTCTTGGGAAGTTATACTATCATTGAGCTCACTCTTTAGGGAGTGAATGAACTCTGCTTGGGTATCATTCCAGTGCTGGGTACACTCACGCAAGACCTCGGCCTATGTACATAAAAGTATCTCAACTTCTAAGGTAGCCTTAGTTTAAGCATGTGTAGCCCATTCTTCTGCTAAATCTGACAATGCTTGCTCATACTCTGCCTGAGTGTGAGAAGATTTTGTATGTGATGATGATGATGTAGATTCGGTGCATCGTCTCTTTTTTGAAGAGGAAGATGTTGAATGTATGGTAGGTTGTATAAGTTGTACAGGAGGCTTATGTAAAATCCATTGCTCATATGCTGGGGTCATAGCCTGTGTCTTTGCAGATACCAGCTGTGGATGTCCTGAGATTTCAATATGCAAGCTATCCAATAGAGCAGCTAAAGTGGATCATGTATGATTAGATGTACGATGGTTGAGCTTGCATATATCTTCAAAAATTGTTGGAAAGTCGAAGAATTCTTGCCTAAGTGCCAATTAATGAAGAATGCGTATTGGTACATAGGGAGTGCTCTAATGAACTCTTGTAATGACCATGTATGTGCGGTCTTTGTTAATAAGAAGTGGATATCATGCTTTGTGCCAAGCGACGCACCAAATAGTCTACTGCGGAAGCATAGAAGCCAATAAGGCTTGATAATCTGATGTAGTTGCCTTAGTTGGTAAGGGTCGGCTTTTGACATGGATCTATGCTGGGGCCAGCTCTTGAGATACATAAGCCGGGAAGGATGCTAAGACAGATAGATGCTCTCTCAACGAAGCTTGTAAAAAAGCTGGACAACCATATAGTCGACCTTTCGGATGTTGAGCACAATATGAAAGACTAGAGATAGTCTCTGAGATGATCACTAGTGTAAGTGTCTTCTTCTGAAAGTATTGATCCAAAATGTCAAGCAAAATGCCATGGATGTGATGATGGCTATGAGATAGTAGGAGTTGTCCTAAGACAACTAAGGTGAATGCTTTAAATTTGACTAGATTGTCAAAGTCACCAGGTTTCTTCCATCCTTTTTCTAGCAAAAGATTAAAGGGGCAGTGTAAATATTCTCCTATGGCTTCCTTGGGTAGGGATGCTTTGGAGATGTCTAACATGTGGATGTTTTCCAAATAGCTGGGCTTATGCACCAAAATTATGGCCTTGGTGCTAAGACAATGATCCCAACCTCAAAAGGATTTGAGCTCCTCAATAGTGGGTGTGAGTTCCTGTTCTCCAAAGTGGAAAACTATACATGTTGGATCCCAGAATGACATGGCTGCTTCTATCAGTGGCCAATCTAAATTGATTTGAGCTAGGGTCAATGTTGCCCCTAATTGGCTCTTGCATTTCCAGATTTCCCATTCTACTAGGGGAAGGGCGATTAAGGAATTTTCTAAGTTGATGGAGATTGTAGGGTACATATCCAGTTGTACCTATTTGTGAGTCATGTCTACAAACATGAATGTGAGCATGGGATTAGAAATGTCATTTTATGGTAAAAAATAACATTCAATAGAATTTAAGCCTAACGCCTTTTTTTTACTCAACGCCTGTTTTTTAATTCATTTTTTTAATTGAATTAAAAAATAGGTGTTAGGAGATACAACAAGCATTGAAAACAGTTATAGTTCAAAATGACCTGTGGCAAGTATTGTCTTTTTAGGTTTCTACTTTGGCCATTTTCAGTTACAAAATAGTGGAGAGGTCCCCACAACTATTGGCTTTCCTTCTTTTTCATTTTCAATCAAAATCTTTGTCTGTGTTTGTTCTTTTGGGGACAATGGAGCAAGCGGGGTCAAGGCATCACTTTGCTCTCATTTCCACAAAAGAAAAGGCACTTTGGAAGCATCTGATGATAGATAAAGTAATTTCTTTGATTTTAGTTTATTTTTTTTATTTTTTACTTTTGATTATTGATTCAATCTATGTTTTTGTAAGTCTTTTGATTTTAAATCATAAAATTTATGTTGAACTTGATTCACTGTCATGCTTGTTTTGGATTGTTTCTTTTTCCTTTTTAATTTGATTTTACTTAGATTTTTGAGTTTAAACTTATTTAAAGTGTTTTAAATTAGTTTATAATTGATTTAGACATGCTTTAGAATGGTTAGTTGTTGATTTGGCATTGATTATCATGTGTTCTAATGCTAGAAAAATACTAACCTAAATTACAACCGTAACACCTGCTTTCTGTTTGTTTTAAAAAATAGGCGTTGAGAAAACAGGAGTTGGGATGGAAATCTGGCGTTAGGAAGGAAAACTGGCATCAGCTTAAAAAACTGGCATCAAAAAAGAAAACTGGTGTCATGATGGAAAACAGGCGTTAGCCCTGAGAGACAGTTGTAACACTTTGATTTTTTTTGTTTCTTTTTGGATTGTTTTTTATTCATTTTGCTCCTAAACACTATTCTAACCTATTTTAACTTGTTTTTTCCTTATAGGCTAAGGGAAATGTGCAGTGCCATGGATCATGGTCTGGGGTTTTGAGTTTGTCGGCCTGGATGTATTCGGATATGCAAGAGAGGGTGAAGGCTATGGGATTTAGCCACTTCTTGACCCCCCCGATGGTGTCGGCCAATAAGGCCTTGCTAATGGCGTTTGCGGAGAGATGGTCTCCCATTGCCCGGACTTTCTATCTTCCAGTGGGGGAGATCTGAAGGAAGTTTACTATTCTTAAACATAGAAATTAGTAAAGTTCATTAAACAACCACATATCTACATATGCTTTCCCATGATCATCATATGAA
>JAOXJP010230738.1:0-10743 GCA_025762735.1 Platanus orientalis
CCCCCCCCCCCAAAAAGTGTAAATCGCTTTTTGGTGTTACTACGTAAGCACCCCCTGCTGCTTATACCTTTTGGTGCTGATGCATCAGCCCCCTACTGTGGTTTGCACAGTTCTCACGAAATTCGTTTGCACGCTGGTATGAGTATGATTGTATGAATGGAGAGATATCACTATTCACTAGTACCAGTCAACCCCTATAGATTTGGTAGGGCAACTTAAAGTTAGCTTAAAGTAAGAATGACATTAGAGACCGACCTATCAGTGCCAGAAAGTGAAAAGCATCCCTAAAAGTGTAATTAGCTTTTTCGGAGCTGATGTGTTGGCTCTTGATGTCATTCTTATTTAAGCTAACTCTACATTGTCCTACCAAATCCCACCCGCCGATCAACTCATATACCTGATAAAGGGTGTCTTACTTCTGGCGTCAATAAGTCAAATTTTGGCTCATCCCGTGAAGATAAAGCCCAGACTTGTGAAAATAACTTGTTTCAAGTTTGGCGGTTCACTAAAATTCAAGTAAATTTTTTGAAATAGGCCAACAATCTTAAAACCCCATTAACTTAAGTTATAAACCCCTATAATTTGTTGAAGAAAACAAATATAATATCCAAGATTTTGTTCATCCTACCGCTTGGACACAAAGACTGACACATGGTCAAGCATAACACTATGCCTAACAAAGCGTATTATCTTAATAAACACACATGAATCTGACGATGGTATTACAGTAAATACACAATAGAAGAGTAAGAACTGGCGTGGTGTCTCTCCTATTCTGACCGGAGGTGATTATCCACTGTGGTTCATAGCATAATATAATCCTAGAACTTTAGAAACCGACAACAAGCAATAAAAAAGGAAATACGGTCTTTATATTACCGTATACAGGTTTTACAAATAAAATTACCATATACAGTAAGGATAAAATTTTACCAAAAAAGAACAAGGTCAAAGATGAAATGAAAACACTCGTACCACAATAAAAAAATAAAAAAATAAAAAAAAGAACTGCTATTTACACCTTACTAATTTCAAAATTTACCACACTTAAACTCTTTTTTTTTTCTAAAATACCCTAATATAAAAAATAATAAAAATAAAAAACCTTTATATCCTTCTTAACATTAAAAAAAAAAAAAACTAATAAAATTTCTAAAGACACTTCAATCGTTCTCTCCAAAAACATCTTTCTTCATCTCATTCTTCTACACTCATCTTCGTTTCTTTCAGCTTTTTTCCACTCTTCGTTCTTCATTTGCAAGCTATTACCATTATAAGCAAGAATCTAAGTCATGGAGTGTCATGGAAGTGATTGGGAGCAAGAAGAATACACATAGGTACATTTTTTTTTTTCTTTCGGATGGGTGTTCGGAGACATCAGGCAGAACACCCCTAAAGGTGCTCGGCTGGATCAACAAAGACACCACGCCAAGTAAAAATCAGTTTGTAATACGTGCTTAAAGTCAGTCCATACCATAGGCTAATATTATTCAATCAATTAACCGTTGTATTATCCCTCTCTTATGCAAATATTCAGAACCCAGGCGGCCTTGATCAAGTAGGTAACATATGTTGGAAAGATGAATGGATTTGTGATTAACATCTTAAAATCAGATTCAGGTAGTGTTGTGAGAAGAAAACCAAGTCTGACTCTAGAATGTGAGAAGACTGGACGATATAAAGCAGACAATAGATCTAAAAACGTTGTATAGGTGCAGAAGTTAGGGACGGGTACTAAAAAATGTGAATGTCCATTCTGATTTAAAGGTAAGAAGTTACCCACCGATGATGACTGAATATTGGAAGTTGTATGCGACATGCATAATCACTCGGCTGCCGATCATCTAAAGGGTCACTCATTTGCTAATAGATTATCCGAAGAGGAGTACTCATTATTAAAAAACATGTCCAAGAGTTACGTGTGACCAACAGACATTTTGGTCACTATGAAGCAAAGAGATCCCCTCAATACAACTACAATGAAGTCAATCTACAATACACGACACAAATATAAGCTGAAAGAAAAGGGTGGGAGATCCTAGATGCAACAATTATGGGCACTGTTGGCTGAGCATCGGTACATCCAGTGGCATCATACTAGTGAGGATAGTGAGGCTGTCACTGACTTATTTTGGGCAAACCCAACCAGTTTGGATTTATTATGTGCATTCCCACACATGTTGCTCATGGATTGCACATATAAAATAAACAAAGATCGTATGCCCCTCCTGAAAATCATTAAGCTCACATCTACTGACATGACCTTCTCTGTGACTTTTGTATATCTATAACATGAGAGGGATGACAACTTCAATTGGACCTTAGATGTCTTGCGCAGTATTATGGATGATAGTGTCTTGCCCAACATCATTGTACAGATAGAGAGTTGGTCTTGATGAATGTTATCTCAAGAGTGGTTTTCACTGCCACACATCTATTGTGTAGGTGGCACATCAATAAAAATGTACTTACAAAGTATAAGAAGTTGTTTTTGACAAAAGAGGTGTGAGATTTATTCATAACTTACTGGAATCTAGTGGTAGTGTCACCAACAGAAAATGATTACCATAACCACATAACACTATTGGATAAGTAGTTTAGTGGGTATCCAGATGCACTTCACTACGTAAGGAGTAGTTGGCTAGATACCTATAGGGATAGGTTTATTACAGCCTAGACAGACCAAGTTATGCATCTGGGAATCATAACGACGAATAGGTATGGTTGTCTTTTGTTTTTTTGTTTTTTTATTCCACTTACAATTGTCCCTCATTGATTGATACCTTAACTAATTATTCTTTATATTGCTTGTAGGGTTGAAAGTGCCCATGCCAAGTTGAAAAGGCAATTGGGATCTAGTCAAGGCAATTTCAAGTTATCTTGGTCAAACGTACACAATATGCTCTTGTTCCAGCATACAGAAATCAAGGCATTGTTCAAGAAATCAAAGATGGTCGTCCAACACGGTTTCCAGCCGTCTGATTTCAAAGAGCTTCATGGGAACGTCTTCATCACTGCACTTGAGAAGTTACGTGATGAGACAAAAGCAGGATTCTTTTATTGGGATTGTTTCATCTGCATGCGGGTGTCAGCTTAGATGCACCCACAGCCTACCATGCGCCCATGAAATTGTTGACCATAGTAGGCAGAGGCGTCCAATCTCACTTTATTCTATGAATTTTTTTTGCACAAGCTTGATATGCTTCCTAGGTTAAACCAGAACAATGCAAGCCATGATATTTCTAGCAAGGAATTAGATTTGTTTAAACAGGTCTACGCACAAGTTGGCCAGTCAGGCAAAGCCCAATTGCTTAGGAAATAAGGGCGTTGATAAATTTATAGTGTACACACGTAGAACTAGAGATTAAAATCAGTAATGTGAGGTAGGTCACATGGGAAGATGAATAAATCTACCTAACGTGAGCCTTCCACATTTGAGAGTACCATCAGTATAGGATAGCTACTCTCCGACGAGCACCAATCCAGTGGATGTCGATCATTTATAGTCAATCAAACCAACCTGACAGAGAATAACGAAGGAAAAGATAATAGTTTATATATTAAATATTACATATTAATTCTTATGATTTGTCATGTCGTTGTTGCTCATGCATTATCCTTTCTATCATAGGTCGTTCGTACATCGTCAGCTCGATCATTGTCCTATGATGCTTACATTATATACTTTCCAAATGGCATATGTCCATTTATTTAGTATATTAGAGATATAGCAGCCAATGAAAATTACGGGTCCAGGGCAATTGTTGCCTTATTGGGCATGGGAGAGGATAGTTGGGTGCAAGTTCGAGTAGACTTGTTATAGGAACTAGACAATTATGGACACTATTTATGAGCCTATTTTTGATAGATCTACAGCAATACAGAATATTAGGTATTTGATTGTGTACTTTAGGGAAGGTCCCTCATACAAGTATTGGATGACCTTCCTAGAATGTGGACACCTAATAGTCAGTTATTACAATGTTGTAGAGTACCTTTTGAGTGCGCGATAGTGTTTAACATTCATACCACTCATATCTAACCCATTATCTGCTGTCACCCAGAAGGATGTTGTCATAGGCTTCGTAAATGACAACCACTTTGTACAGGTAAATGTTAACGTGTAAGGTACTATTACAGTTAATCATTTTTAGTAGCGTTTAACTTCATTGTTTGTTATGCGTGCATGTCTTCCTCTTGTCGGGTCATCCTATCCCACCCATCACGACACTTTGGCATAGATACCGAAGCAGTAATGCGTTGGGATGAGCACTGCATTTGTACGAACCAGAAATTCAGGAATTTCGACTTGTGATTAGTGAGGATGTAGTGACATAGGAGACGATTGATTTGACTGACGATTGACATTGTGTAATTTTGTATTAACAACTTTTATATCTGATTGATAGGGATGACCCCCTTTTTACCTGTCATTTTATTTTATTTTATTCATTGGACGAATAAGATCTTTTAGTGCGTGGTTTTAAAGTATAAAAATGTAATCACAATAACAAGTAAAAAAGGAATGCCAACAAACAAAACTATGGTTTATATAAACAGTGTAATCCTCAAACAAAACAATATAATGTATGAGGGGCCTCATCTCCTATAAGGTACAAAATTCAATTCGTCAACTAAAAAAAGATAAAAAACTATGTCTCCATGGTCTTTGTGATCGGCCTCTTCCATGTGTATATCCTTGTTGCCGTCACGGGCTCGCCACGATGGGTCATGATATCCCAGACCCCCCTAAGCGCAGACATCACACTACTGTGGTGGATCGTCGTAGGATGACCCTCCATGATTGGTCTCAGTATAGACTCGACCCACTCAAGATGCTAAAATAAGCACAAATAAATATAATATAAGTTGCAATGAAAAAAATAACTAAAATGAGAGAAATACGAATATTGAAATGATATATCTTGTTTGTTGTAAACGACTGCCCAGAGCTCATCTGCCAGGGCTGTGGTGCTCCAAGTGATCTATCGTTTGGGTTCTACATGTATTGATGTGATGCACGTGCGTACCAGTCCATATAACCAGGTGCACAGTCGGTGGTAAAACTTGAAGGCAGGGATTGATGCTCGGCTAAGAGTACATGGCTCTACCATACCACCCATACCTCATAAAAAAAGTAATTGGGTCAATATGATGATGCAAATGAACCCCATACTCGTTGTCCCGAGGCCAGTGGGGCAGATGGAATAATCTTTTATCACCCAAACTGCCTCAGAACCCGCATCGGATGATAGGGCTCCACGATGTCAAGGCATTTAAGCATGTCATGGTAGAATGCAATATTAGGCAATGGGTGATACTACCTGCTATCGTCATATGGTAACCACGTGACCTGCATAAGTTAGCATATACGTCAGACAAATAAAAAGATAAGTACATAAAAAAGTATTGACTTATACTATATAAAAATAAACACATACATCGTTGGGGCCCTGTGCATTGATGGTCTCCCAAAGTGCCTTCACATTTTTTGTAAGAAGACCCATTTCCCTGTGTGGCCTATAATACTGGATGCATGGGTCTTGAGGCTGATAACCAATGTTCTGGTGCGGAACAATGCCGGGAAAGTGTTATCAAGATCTGCTTTACAATATAAGGTATCCAACAATCTACTTTACATATGACCTATTGGAAAACCCCAGTTGTCGATATAAATATGTCAATGCAGCAACTACCCATGCCTAAGTATGTATGCTATCAAGATCCTTTAAGCAGTGGAGGTAACCGACTGGCACCCGATTCGTTGTTTTATTAGTAAACAACGTGCACCCAAGCAAATAGAGCAAGTATGCCTTGGTAGAGCATCTGATCATCTCTGGATCACTAGCGTCAGTCACCCCCTCTAATCTTAACCGTAGCCACTCTAATCTGATTGAACAACCACAGGCAAACCCAAGCTCCTCGCAGGCCTCTGCCGTCATCACTCCAAGTGTACGGGATAACAAAGTCTGTGCATCATCTGATAGGCTGTGGGAGACAGTCTTCCCAACCACGGGAATAGCAAGTAAAGTGCTAACATCATCCATCATGATGGTCATCTCCTCGAATGACATATGAAACATGTTGGTCTCGGGGTACCATCGCTCGACGAATGTAGCGATGATGATGCGGCTCACAGTCCGGTACAAACTGCAAACCAGTGGAAGTAGTCCAGAGCGTTGAATATATCTCCTTCATAAACCATTCTGCACATCTAACTGTTGGTACTTCCACTCAACCATCTTCATTCTGTGGCTGATCAACTTCTATAATGGCCGCTCCTACAATTGACATAAATACTATAAGTATGCCAAGTATTATTAATAAGTATAAATTTTCAATCTTAATAATATTACCTGATGCCGCCATATAAGTGCAACATGTGTGGGATAGCTGGTAAGAAGTGTCGGGTCAGCAGGCGTTTCAGGAACAGACTCCTCTATATCATCCTCATTCACATTCGGCACCTCTCTTACAATATGGTCATCTATTGCAGCCTCTGCGTATAAACGACTAGTAGATGCAAGTTCTGCGTGTGCGCAACTGGTAGATGCCTCATGCCTAGATGGGCCTATCCTCTCTATAGCCCGACATTGACGGGTAGATGCAGTCAGCACAAAATACTCGTCTCCTGCATCTATATTAGGCACAAATGTTATATTGGGTTAGACGTGCATAATAACAAACAAAGTTAAATGAGGGACGCATATAAGCGACTATTTCTCATCTCCCATTTCCAATTTGAATGAAAAAAAGCCCCCAATATTCAGTTCCCAATTTTCTCCTTGATCTATCAATCATCTTTTTATCTCTATATTTTCTAGGTTTTTATTGTTTTTGTAAATATCCAAAAACTAATCGACTCCGATTTGATATTCGATTAAATACATAAATTCAAATATGGTATGCCTATATCTGATTCGTATTCGATCTACTGACAGCCTAGTCAAAGTGTATATTTTTTTTAAATACCTTTTTTTATTTTTTTATTTTTTATAGTGTTATGTTTTGGTTTTTTTATTAATATTTTTTTTGGTTTTTTTTTGTGCTCGGACTGTGAGTGCCGAGTGGGAGAGCACTGCTCGGTTAGGCTGGCTGAGCAGTGCTCTCTCATTCGGCACCAACAGTCCAAGCGCATAATCCGCAAGAAAAAAAACCAAAAAAAAAAAAGAAAAACTCACCTCTTTTTGTTCTTCCGCCAGCAAATGATCGTCCACCTCACGTATGGGGTCGTCCACCTCGTGTACGAGCCATATTAAGAGATTGAGAGGCAAGAAGGGAGAGATTGAGAGGGAATATGAGGAAGAGGGAGAGGACTTGAAATGCAGACGGAGGGGGAGAGAAAAGGTGAAGGAGAGGGAGGGAGAGTCAGAAAATCGAAGGGAGAGTGATCGTGCGGGAGAGGGACATTGTTCAGCAGCGAATGAGGGAGAGGGAGAGCTTTACTTGGTGGTTCTATTCATGGGAGAGAGAGAACTGTGGGGTTAGAGATGAGGAATGGGAGGTGTGGGAGTTTTACTTTGATTTTAACGGAGGTGTGGGATAAAGGGTATAATGGGAAAGGGATGAGGTAAGTTCAAAAATTTTTGAGGTAAAATCAACAACGAGTAAGCGTGAGGAGAGTTCAGTAAAATTTAAGGTGTGACTAGCAGCTCCCTTAATTTATGGGCTTATGATTTTCATGAGCATGGGTATTTTGTCTTTTAACATGGATTATTTTGTCTTTTAACATGGGGTATTTATCTTTTTGTGATTTTTTGTCATGCCTCAAAAAGCCACAGAAAAATTTTGTTGCAGCTAATTAGTTACTTTATTTATTGAGGTTCATGACTTGTGACTTATGGTACAAGTGTTATACGATAAAAGTGGTACAGGGGATATGGTTCCATTTTTGTCACCTAAAATATTTAGTCAGTAGATCATGTTTTCAGTACTTGTTGTCATGTTCTATTTTCTGGCGAACTCTACGAGAAGGTCGTTTCATAGTTTTCTCGTATATCATAATAGGATAGAAGTAGACATTCTGAGGGATCTCGTATATTACAAGACAAGTAGGCATTCTGTGAAGAAGAAAAAGGAAAGGGATGTGCTATTTACACCTCAAGTTTTTCTGAGCTTACCTCACTTAAACTCCTTTTTTTCTCCAAAATACCCTAATGTAAAACAATGTTCATACCCTTCCTAACATTAAAAAAAAAGTAATAAAACTTTTAAACACACCTCACACGTTCCCTCTAAAACCCATCCCATCTTCCCTTCTTCCTCTCTTATTCCTTCATCTTTTACGTTCCTCTCCCTTTCTCCAGCTTTTCTCATCCTCTCTTCGTTCTTCGTTTGCAAGCTATTAGCATTAGTAACAAAAAAATCTAAGCCATGGAGTATCCTGAAAATGATTGGGAGCGAGAAGAAGACCAGGTTTTTTTCTCTTCCTAGGTGGTGTTCTGAGACTATAGTCAAAACACCCCTTAGGGTGTTCAGTTGGCCCACCCGAGCACCCCATGGGGTGTTCTGACTGTAGTCTCAGAACACCACCCAGGAAGAAGAAAAAAAATTTAAAATTTTTTGTAATATTATTAATTATATCTTAAATATTAATTGTATGATTGTAGGCCAATGTTTCAACTCATTGTAGTCCAACTTCAGAAGAAATGATTGTTGATTACACTTCTAAGTTTATTACATACCAGGCAAAAATCAGTCTGTAATATGCGCTTAAAGTCACTTCGTTCTATAGGCTAATATTATTCGATCAATTAAGTATTGTATTATCCCTCTCTTATACAGATATTCAGAAACCGAGCAGCCTTGATTAAGTTGGTAACAGATGTTGGAAAGATGAATGGATTTGTGATTAACATCTTGAAATCAGATTCAGGTGGTACTGTGAGAAGAAAACCAAGCTTAACTTTAGGATGTGAGAGGAGTAGACGATATAAAGTAGACAATAAATCTAAAAGCGTCTGTGTGGGTGCGAAGGTTAGGGGCGGGTACCAAAAAATGTGAATGTCCATTCCGTTTGAAAGGTAAGAAGTTGCCCACTGATGATGATTAGATGTTGGAAGTTGTATGTGGCGTGCATAATCACTCGGCTACCAATCAACTAGAGGATCACTCCTTTGCTGGTAGATTATCCGAAGAGGAGTACTCATTATTAAAGGACATGTCTAAGAGTAACGCGCGACCAAAAGACATTTTGGTCACTATGAAGCAAAGAGATCCCCTCAATACAACTACAATGAAGTTAGTCTACAATGCAAGACACAAATATAAGCTGGAAGAAAAAGGTGGAAGATCTCAAATGCAGCAATTATTGACACTGTTGGCTGAGCATCAGTACATTGAGTGGCACCGTACTAGTGAAGATAGTGAGGCTGTCACCGACTTATTTTGAGAAAACCCATCCAGTTTGGATTTATTACGTGCATTCCCACATGTGTTGCTCATGGATTGCATGTATAAAATGAACATATATTGTATGCCCCTCCTGGAAATCGTTGGGCTGACATCTACTGACATAACCTTCTTCGTGGCGTTTTGTATATCTACAACATGAGAGGGAGGACAATTTCAATTGGGCCTTAGATGTCTTATGTAGTATTATGGATGATAGTGTCTTGCCCAACATCATTGTGACAGATAGAGAGTTGGCCTTGATGAATGTTATCTCAATAGTGTTTCCCACTACCACACATCTATTGTGTATGTGGCATATCAATAAAAATGTACTTACAAAGTGTAAGAAGTTGTTTTCAACAAAAGATGTGTGAAATTTGTTCATGACCTACTGGAATTTAGTGGTAGTGTCACCAACATAAGAAGATTACCATAACCACATAGCACTATTAGAGAAGTAGTTTAGTGGGTATCTAGACGCACTTCACTACATGAAGAGTAGTTGGCTAGATACCTATAGGGATATGTTTGTTGCAGCCTGGACAGACCAAGTTATGCATTTGGGGGTCACAACGACGAATAAGTATGGTTTGTCTTTTGGTTTTTGTTTTTTATTCCACGTACAATTTTCCTTCATTGATTGTTAGTTTAACTAGTTGTTCTTTATATTGCTTGAGGGTTGAGAGTGCCCATGCTAAATTGAAGAGGCAATTGAGATCTAGTTAGGTCAATTTCGAGTCATCTTGGTCGAACGTACACAATATGCTCTTGTTGCAACATATAGAAATCAATGCATCATTTGGGAAATCAAAGATGGTCGTTTAACACAGTTTCAGGCCGTCCAAGTTTAGAGAGCTTCGTGGGAACGTCTCCATCACTAGACTTGAGAAGCTATGTGATGAGATAAAGTGAGCTTTTTTTATTGGGATTGACCCCTCTGCATGCGGGTGTTAATTGAGATGCACCCACGGCCTGCCATGTGCCCACAAAATTGCTGACCATAGTAGGCAGAAGAGTCCAATCCCACTTGATTCTGTGCATCCTTTTTGGTGCAAGCTTGATATGCTTCCCAGGGTGAACCAAAACAATGCAAGTCAGGATGATATTCCCAGCGAGGAATTAGATTTGTTTAAACAGGTCTACGCACAAGTTGGCCAGTCAGGCAAGGCCCAGTTGCTTAGGAAATTAAGGGTGTTGATAAACCCGGAGTGTACACGTATAGAAGAACCGGAGATGAAGTCCACAATACGAGGTAGGCCACATGGGAAGATGGATAAATCTACCCAATGTGAGCCTTCCGCATTTGAGAGAGTATCATCAGTACATGATACTTACTCTTCGATGAGCATC
>JAOXJP010230739.1:0-10743 GCA_025762735.1 Platanus orientalis
CCCAACATTCTGCTCCATAAAGCATGGCTGGTCTTATAGCTGTCTTATAGAATTTTTCCTTTAATTTTAGTGGTATTTGTTTATCACACAACACTCCAAAAGCACCTCTCTACTTCAACCATTCCGCTCTAATTCTATGAGCAACATGACCTAAAACAATCTCTCCTGGAAATGCCTAAACCTTAAAATTTTGGAAAATAGCCTAAAACCTTGAAAATTTGTGAAAAAACCCTGAACCCTGGAATTTATGGAATCTCTGAAAAGATGAGATAGTTCTTGTAGTGAATACTGAGTTCGTTTTCCCTTCTGGGAAGACAATGAAAATAGTGATTAGTGTCTGGAGTAATCAAAACCTTATCTCTACATCTTTTGTTGAAGAGCTCCTACAAGATATAAAAAATCTCGAATATTGTGGGTTTGTTAAAGACCGTGTTACTCTTATTCAATTTAGCTACGACAGAGACTATTTCGACAATGCTGAGTGCCTAATGCGTGATCTCCCTTTAACTAACATGCTAGTGATTTTAGGCAAACAGAGGATTGAGAAGAAACAAGTTACTTTTAATAAGAGGACTCAAGTGTTCTGACTTTTTAACTATGATGTATGGTATCGTCTCCAACTCAAGCCTGCTAAAAAGTTGTCATTAATTGTAACTGAAAGTGTTCATAATTTCACATATAAGAAGACTAAAAAGAGTTTCGATGCAATTAAGGAAGAGTCTAAGATAGAATCCGGTGAACCTCCAAATCAAACTTTGTTCAAACCAGAGTTGTCTAATGAAGAAGACAAGTCTGCAACTAGTGAGGAGGATGAAAGTCATGTTGCAGAAGTTGACTCCAAGCCTACTATTATGGAACATGAAGCTGAACCAATAAATGTGGAAAAAAAGTTTGAGGTTGAAGTTCAGAAAAGTGAAGCTAAGACCACAAATGAGGACATTAGTGCGAAAGATGTTGATATGACTAGTGATAATCAGTTTGATGAGCTAGTGGAATATTTAAATGAGGGCTTCTTTGCTGCCCCAGTTTGTGACCAACCACCTGATGATGATGTTTTAGGTCCAGTTCATAGTGAGATTCATCCCATCTTCACTACTACAACAGTTCTTGACTATGTGATGGTTCCCAGGATTGCTTTTCCGGTGCATGTTTGACAAGATGAGTACTATGAGGTGTTTCCATTATTGGTTGTTTTTTCAGGAAACAATTACTTATTTTAAAGTCTTTCTTACATTATACATTTGCAAGATGATGGGTTTACATCACAACCTGATAGTTGGAGGATACAGTTTATGGTTGATTGGTGTGACTTCTCAAATCGTGCTGATTATTTCCCTCTGTAAAACTCGAGGTCGAGTTTTTTTTTAACAAGAGGGGGTTTGATATGGACATGGGAGCAATGTGGGACCCACACTTGGCATTGGTGGGGTCTACGCATGGAGTGATTTATTAAAAATGCAATGTTATGTGGTTTAGAATGGATCTTATAGGGGGGTAATATTTATTTTATATGTCCATGTAAGAAGGCCAATAGTTCCAAGATTTTGGTTGTGTTTTTAGAGTAATCCAATTTTTGGTGTTTAGCCTACTTTTTCATAGGACAAAACTTGCCCTTTTGGCTTGATTTTGGTATTTTTAGATGGGTTATTTAGTTATCTTTATAATAAGACCAAGATTGCATAAATTCGATGTGATTTGGGAAAGTTATGACCAAATTACTAAGGAGTGTAAAAAAAAAAAAAACGGGAATAATGTTTTTTCTTATAAAGTTTTAAGTTTTAGTTGTTTTAATTTTAGGAAAGTGAGTTTTTAGTTTTATATTTTAGAAAATTTGGTTAGCAATAATATTTGAATTTTCAAAAAGTTCTTTATCTCTTTGGTGCGTGAAAGCGTTTGGGATCTCCCAAGTTAATGGTGGTGGTGGAGACTAGCCCCTTCCCTTTGGGTTAAAATATTATCTTTTTTTTTTTTTTACTTTATAATTTTTTAGAAATCTTTTATTGTTTATGTTATATTGAGTTTTATTTATATTATTGGCTATCATTCTACATCGACTTTGGTATCATCTCTATTGTGTTGCATCAATTTTGGTATCAGAGCAAGGTTTTCAATTAACTCCTATTAGTTGGAATCCTTTCTAACAAAAGCCTTTAATTCCAGGATGTTCTTTATTTTGGGGTTCTTTTAAAAACACCTAAATTAATTTAGGGCCTATTCCACAGTTTCTAAATAATTTAGGGCATACCCTTAATTGAGCTTATCCCAATCTCTTACATCCTTAAGCTTTTCTTTTGTTCTTCTTTCTTCTCTTTTCTCTCTTTCTTTCTTGTTTCCTCTTTTCTAAAATTTCTGCAGAAAACAGCTTCTCTCCTTGGCTGTTGTCCTGCATCAGAGGAAGTGTTTTTCTTTCATATTTCATTTCAATTATCCTCCATGATGTCAGGAAAATATGTGTTTTGGCCATTTAGCTCTATTTGTATTGGCCCACGTTTGTTCGAGCTTGGAACTTTGTAGATAAGACTAAAATCCATCATTTGGCATTATGCCTTGCATGCTGTTGATAGGTGCAATGAGCTGGTGGTGATAACTCTGATCACTTTGGCCTTTGTTTATGTCACAAATTAGAAGAAGAGTTTGGTTTGGAGTCCTGTGGTTGTTGACTTCAAAGCACTTAATTTTGAAGTTAAATCTGTTAAAGAGGGAGTTTTAGATGCTGGTGCATATTTAGTAGTAAGTAGTTTTATGGTGGGTTGCAAGTGGATATACACAGTCAAACCAACAGCGGCTACGGGACACTCAATGGTCAAAATGCCTTTTTTCGCAACCTTATGCAATGGTGGACGTATAAGTGTATGAGAAGTGTCATTGCCCTTCAACACAATGATGCAGTTGTGGATACATATATGAATGGTATAGTCATGCATTAATTTGATATAATGAAGACATTTTGGGACGAGATGTCATCCTTAACAGTTTATACTAAGCAGGCATATAGGGATTTGGATGAACTCCGATGTCTAGGAAATGGCTCATGATCCAGTGGTTTTATTGCCACTTAGTCAAAGTAAGAAAATTAAAATAAAGGAAGAAAGCTCATTTCTTTCTTATAGAAGCAAGAAATGACCTAAAGGTTTTAAGTTCATTACCTCTCGAACCACCTTGAACCATGCTAATTGCATGGATCTGAATCATACTATGTCTTATTTTATTTAGAACAGTACCTTTAACAGGATTTTAATGCTTACAGATCTCTTTTGAATAGACAATGATTGGCAGTTTATTTGATATGAGAACATCTTAAGTGAACAAGACAAGGTTGAATTTTGTGTTCCTGAGATTCCAATTGGTAGTTCCTGTGCTTTCTTTTCTGGCTTGTATTTACTTCTTCCAAACATGTTTGTTTACCAGAGGCAGGTGAAATTAAATTGCTTGACTTGTATTGGACCCATGGTTCTCTTCCTGATTTAGAAGAAGAGAACTAGGATAAATGCTTTTTGGATTTGTAGTCTTGAGTATATTGAATTTTGTATTCCTGAGATTCCAAGCCTAGAATTGGTAACCCTTGTGTTTCCTTTTTTGGCTTGTTTTTTCTTCTATTAGAAATGTCTGTGTGTACCATAGGCAGTAGAAAAGTAAGTTGCTTGACTTGGGTTGGAATCATGGTTCTCTCCCCAAGTCGGAAGAGAACTAGGATGCATGTTTTATGGATTTGAATATGCAGTAGTTGTCCAAGTAAAATGTCAAAGCCAATGAGATATGATCAGGGCATCAGAAAGCATGCAGGGGACACGTTTATCAATGAGCTCAAGAACTCCTATATCATAGATCCAGATGATTTTTATGCAATCTATAAGGGGGAGTTCATTACTATTAAAAGAGGATAAGGAGAACAAAAGAAATTGTGTGGAGGCCTTAAAGGGTATCATAAAAATGTTCTGCTAAGCTAGAGGAGATGCTGAGGCGTATTAATGTTTAGGCGTCTCATTGCTGATAATCGGTGCAATGCTTTGGACTAATCTTGTCATCTTGAGACATTCTATGCAGACACTGGGTTTGTTGGTGTTGTTGGCCGATAAGGAAAAAGATGGTGTTATTAACTTCTTCCACAGAGAAATTTTTGATGTATAAGATAGCTTAGAAGTTATATCTGATGTTGTTTCCTCACCTGTAGAAGCTGGGTTAAAAAAGACTGCTATAAGAAATAGCAAGTGCTTCAACACCCAACAGCAATGATGTGGGTTTTCAAACGAGTTACATTCGCACTGGATGAAGTTTGGGCATGTGTCACGATTACATGTGGTTTTGGAAACTTAACATTTAATTTGGTTGTTTTTGTTCTCTATTTTTTGTTCTGTATGAATATTGCTATGATCTGTATGTTGTGCTTTAACTTGTGAGGATTCTACTCTCATTCTCTTTTATGGCCAGTGGTATGTTCCTTCTCATTTCTAATAGTTAAATTGAAAGGTGGCCCTTGATGGAAAGGAGACATAAGACGAAAATTCTGAAGCCGAATTGATGTAGGACAAGGCTCTGATCTTGTGCTTTAATAAAGAAATTTGCATTAAAAGGAAATAACAGAAAATAAATAATAGAGAAACAGGAGAAAATACCAATGGAGTCACAAGAATGGTCTTTTAGGAGTCACACCTAGGTTTTAAAGTATTGTACCTCAAGATTTTGTATTCACAGAACAAAGCAACCGTAGTCGTAACTTCATAATCAATAATCATCATTCCTTCCATATATATATATATATATATATACTTCTTTCCAAATCTCATTCTTTTTAGACTTTCTAAAATAACTAAATCCTGTTACAAATTGATATGTATTTTCTCAAATCACATGGGATTCTCAAGGTAACTGGATAAACTTTCAAATGACACCCAAATCAACCCAAGTGGGTAAGTTTTGACAACCCAAAATAAGGTCTAAAAAAATGATAGATAGATCTTTTACATTCTTATAAATAAATAAAACCTATTTTATTTAAAAATAAATAAAATTCCCTTATACTGATTGACAAGAAACTAACTTAGATTAACATAAGATTGATCAAATAAAAAAAATCTTTGGCATTAAAAAAAATTTAAAATTCAAAATATCCCCAAGTAAACAATCAAATATGAATATCAGTTGTTTCTTGTTCCACATCAAAAGGGGCTCTAATAATAACCATGGCTTGTAGTGATAAAAAATTCTTCCATTATGGAGAATGATTGTCTGTGTTGACACAGACCTCTGTAGGCGTGCCACTGATTGACACATGATGTGTTTTTGAATTTGTTCTCTTTTTTTTTTTTTACTACTTTTTCATCTGAACATCTTTTGGACATTTTTAACCCCCAACACAACACATGTCAGCTTTTAATTCACCGTAAACATTACAACACTTTTTCATCACAGAACATTTTCTTCCATTCTATTTAAGTGACTCTTGTCTACTGCAAAGTAGCCACAGACTTGCAAGATGGACAAATTGCACAGTTTACATTTCCTCATTTGTAATGTTGTCCTTGTTTCTTTGTCCTGTAAGCATTCATTCTACTTGGCAGTTTGATGTATATGGCCCATCTGTTAAAAACCTGTGGAGGTGGGGCCGCTTCTCCATTTTTAAAACTTCCAGAGCTTCTTTTCTTGCTTGTGATTTAAAAATGATTTAAGTATTGTATTTTTTTTATCTACAATCTTTGTAAACTTTAATCACATCTTGCGTGGTCTTTCCATGTTCAAAATGATAAATAACTTTAAGACTTGATCCAACTCTCAACTGCTCAAATGAGTTCAGTGATGAAGTAGTTGTAGTGTGTAAACAAAAAGGTCAATCATGTTATAATATTTGAAGTTTACCGTTTGTCTTCTGATGTTGTGTTTTCTGCATGGAGTATTAAGACCATCGTTACCAAATTTGTGGTATCGTTCAATTTGGGGAAAATTAGCCAATTTGGCTACTTAAGCCATTAAATTAGTTCGTGTTCCTGGTGTCTAGGAAAAGGTTCATAATGCAATACCTTTTGCTATAAAAGAAAGCATTAAATATACCACATAACCAAGATTAAAGATTTTAATATAAAATATTTTGCACAATTAAAGCTGTCAATGAGCTGAGTTTTTCAAGCCCAGCATGAGCTGTGTTTGAATCTTGCATGAACATGGATCAAAATCTCGGGATTGGCTTCTACCATTGTCGATCTGATCCAACCTTGGATTGGACAATCTTTCAAAGGATCGCCTAATCCCATGAAGGATCGCCCAATCCCATGCTGGATCGGTCCTCCCGATCGGCTGATCTTTAGAACCATGCATATGAAGCACGTAGAGCTAAGCCCTAGCAACACGAGAACCATGAGTATGAACCATGCATACCGTAAGTATCAACCAACACGAGAACGTGTGTGTGTATATATATATATAGAGAACGTGTGTGTGTATATATATATATATATATATAAGAGGGCACCTCATGGCTCTTATGATTAGGGCACCATCATTGTAACATTGCTGTTTAGGAAATTGGCAACTAAACAACAATACAATGTTAGGAAACAAGAAGTGTGACTCATGGGATTTCTCAAGCAAACCTCATTGAGGACTCCCACATTAGGGTCTGAGAGAAAATAAGGAAAAAGACAATCACACCTCCTATTAGACCTAAGGCTATTTGCAAACCAACATAGAAGGCTTTTAGGCCTTTCTTATGACTTGGAAGGGTCATGCTTTTCCCTTTTCCGGAAGTAAGCTAAGACATAAAAGCCGAGAGGCACGCTCGAGTGATTATGAGAACCTGAAAAGCCAAGGAAGGAGATTTAAAAACAATGGTGGACCCCTTTCATCATCCCTACATACATCTCCTTTTTCCTCTTTCTTTGTTAAGCATGATTAACCTTCATCAAAATTTATAAGTAATTTTCAAGATCATCATTCTCAAAGTCAGTTCAAGCAAAAGTTAAAATTTTCTATTGGGTCTTCAAATCTTCTTTAACACTCTTAAGGTGTTGAATTTCTCTTTCATTTCACAAGTGTGGCAAGTGAGAATCGCTCAACTCAGTCTGATGTGTCTTTTTGCTCATAGCCATCTAAAATGGTTTTGTTCTATTAACATAGAGAGCTCCTTCTTTCTCTTTGCGTCTGTGCTAATGGATGAATGAGGGCTAAGAGATCCTGACTAGCATTGTTAGAGAAAAAGATGTCTCGCTTGGATTTCTACGATGTCAAGTAATTTATTGAGTAAAACGAGTTAACTCGTGAGTCAATAGCAAATTAATAAAAAATACCAATGGGACCGGTTGGCCCGACTCATTTTTTGAATTGGGTGGAAAAATGCAACCCAAGCCAGGGAAATGGACCGAGCTCAATTTCTTGTTGACGATTTCTTTAGTAAAATGCCGATTGATTGGGTTCGGGTCAAGTGTACTACCAATGGTAATATCTAACAAGGGTAGCAATGTTTGACATGACCCATGAATCCGACATGAACCAAACACGAAATAAGCGGATTAGGATTGACTGTAAACGTGTTTTAGGTCAAAGTGGATTGACCCACTTTGACAGGATTAATAAATAGGTCAATTCAGGTTGATCCATATAGTCTATGCCCTTAACTTATCACAACACTAATCTGATCCACCAACACAAATTACCGCATAACCCACGAACCCAACATGAAATAAGCAGGTTAGGGACACGATTAATAAAATGTGTCAGGTTTGGGTTGAACCATATAGTTGTTTACCCTTACCTCGACATGATAAGAACCTGACCCGCTAACACAAATTATCACCCCTAATATCTAAGCACCTAACCCGAACCTAGCCCATTCAATAATCAAATTGAAAACACCAACCAAAACCCAGGGAAATGGGTTATGTTCGGGTTTAGGTTGTGGTTCAAGTCAAGCTTTGCAACAGCCCCGAAGTGTCCCACATGTCCTCCACATTAGCCTCTACACATGTGCAAGTTTCAGCCTAATGGCTCTCCATCATTTGACAAAAGGTTGCTCTTTTTCGAGGAAAATATTGTTCAATCCTATCAGAATTTCTGAAGTTTCACAATGAGTAGAAGCTTTGGGTAGCTAAAAAAGAGGGACTATGTATTTCTGGGGATGGATTCAAACTTGAATTAACCTCATTCGTGACAACTAAAATCATTTCCAAGAATAAATCTACCTTAATTATTGATCGCAAAGTCCTATGTCTTATTATGAAATGGGAAGTGCTCCATAAAACAAAGTTGAACTATATTAACAAACAATAATTAAACCAAGACTTTTATCCTTTTTTTTTTTATCAAAGACTTTTTATGCTCTTTGAAAAAATTGTTTGAAATAACACTAACAATTTATCATTGTGGATGGACCTAAGACAACAAAAAACACAAGAAACATAAGATCAGAGAAAAATAAAAAAGGTGCATCATCACAGTAGACCAAGCTTGATGTGAAATTTGTATTAATTATGAGATTTACATTCTATAGCATATTCACATTTGAGTTGAAAAAAATTTGATTTTGTTCCTCTAATTCTTTGCTGAGAGTTTATTCAATAATGGAACTTCTTCTTCTTTCCCCTTTAACGCTCAAACAGGTGCAAGCTATTATATTATAGGTGTTTTTTGGCTAAGCAGTACAAAGTATAGTTAGAATTTGATTATCGACTCGATTATGCAAGACCCATTTAAGCAAGATAATAATAATAATAATAGAATAGGGATTCCAGAACATAAAGACCTGCCCCATCACATAATAATAAACTTAAGTTTGTTTAAATTGTCCTCTCAACTGATAGGTTACCAACTCAAAAGATTACTACTTATTCCTAACCAACCTATTTTATATAATAAGTTTATTTTCGTTGTCCTCCTTTCTCGAGTCATAAACAGCAAAATACCCATCATAATTCAAAAGTTAAACAGTAATGTGGGATTTTGCTTTTGCTTTTTACTCCCTTTTTTCAGTGGGAAATGTAACTTTGTTGATTAGTTCATGGATTTTACTTGGGAGATAAATTAGTCGATTAGTGAATGATTGGTGAAGGTGGAGAAAGTCCTCAAATGCTGCAAGACATTAACAAAGGAAGGAAGGCATTAGAAAACAAGGACAACTTAAAAGTGGAGTTATGTCGAAAACATAATTAGAGACAAGCCAACCTAGCCCAAATCCCGATTTCAAAGTGTATTTGGCCTGTAATTTGGACCCAACTTGATCATTTCATTTTGAATTGAGAGAAAGAGAGTACAATAGGTAGAATAAATGGGGAACATATTATATCTTATCTTATATTCTTTAAGAGAGCATGTTCTCTATACTCCAAAACCAACCCCTATAAGTTGAGAAAGTCTCCATTGCCCTCTCCAATAGCTTTTGGCTTTATCATTTCGGCTGAAATTTTTTATGTTAAATTTGTGTCTGAAATGAAGACACACTAAATATAGAGGATGGGTTTGCTAGTGGAGTAGTCTAGCTAAGGGATATGGACAATCAAGGAATCTGTACTTGACAAATTAGTTGGCAGTTTAAAAAGGCTCCACATGTTCATGCCATCATCCTCTTTTTGTGTGGCAAGTTTCAGTCCAATAGTCCCTCATACAAGGCAAATATGGGGAAGAGTTCATTACACCTTGGAGTATCAATTCAACTAAGGTGTTGGACATTTGTAGCACTTCATGGAAGGATAACCCTATAGGGGCAATCACAAAAAGAGAACAATACTACTTTGTCATAATCTATTCAACAAAGCACCCTTCAATGCTTTTTCGCTTCTTGTGATTGGTCCCATAGTGCTATCCCTACATAGAACATTTTTTAACTAACAATAGAGAGAATAAATTACTAATATATGTGAAATAAACAAAACAAAACAAAACAAAACAAAGCGACCTCAGTGAAGAAGGATATCTTGCATAAAGAAGGGTGTGAGCCAAGTTGGAGGATCCTCTTCACATAGCAATGCTCTTTAAGCTACATTATGGTTCATTTTTATTAAGTTGTCTTGGAACATCTTATTGGCATTGGAAGGGTCACATTTACCTAATCCATGGTCTCGGGATGCAATATTAATTAAATGAAAAAGCAAACAAATAAGAACACATGATTTACATGAAAAAAAAACCCTAAATAGGAGAAAAATCACGGAGCTGCGAAAGTTTCACTATGCTGAAAGAAAATATGCACAACAAGCTTACAATCCTAATCATCGAAAAATACATATAAATACCCCCATGATGTGAACAATATTAGTAGGTTCATATATGTACCCCCACATACGTGGACTAGATTTAAATGTACTTGTTAAGTGGGATTTTTTAGGATCTTGTAAGAGGGTACAACATTTTATATGTCTATGTAGTAAGGCTAATAGTGTCAAGGTTTTGTTGGTTTTTTTTAAGAAAATAATCATGTCATCTTTAGTCCAAAATTTTCAAGTTCAAAAACTTGTCATTTTAACTTATTTTGGTGTTATTAGAGATGTTTGTTAGTTATCTTTCTAACGAGACCAAGATTGGACAAATATGATGTGATTTGGGGCCTTTAGAGAGCTAGTTAACAACCTTTCTAGGGGGAGTTTATAGTAACCTAAAATTTTAAGAAAATAAGTTTTTAGAAGGTTTTAAGATTTAGTAATATTTGAGTAACAAGATTATGTAATTTTAGCAAGTTTCTAATTTAGAAATTTTTTAAATTTCATAGGTTGTAAGCCTATTTGAAAGGGCGGCTTGGCCCAACAGTAAGGCTTACCGTTAGCG